>VMDR010002273.1:0-95986 GCA_007922815.1 Macrotus californicus | reverse complement strand
TCATTCAATTACAGTTGTCTGCATTTTCTCCCCACCACTCCCCCACACCCCAGCCAATCCCACCTCCCTCCCTTGCTTCCACCCCCCCCCTTGGTTACATCCATGTGTCCTTCATAGTGGTTCCTGAAAACCCTTCTCCCCATAATTTTTAAATTTACATAGACAACAAAGGTCTGAGAACAGCCAAGATATTGACAAGAAGGAAGAATACACTTGGAAAACTTATGCTGACAGACATTAATACATAAGGCTGAGACATAAGGCTACAGTAATTAACAGTGTAGTGTAGGTACAAGCATAGAAATAGAACAATGGAACAGAATATAGAAACATGTCCTATGACTAGAATCACTCAATTTATGACAAAGATGACATCGAAATGCAGTAGAGTTGATCTTTTCAATGAATGATGCTAGGTCACTTGGGTATCCATGAAGAAAAAAATGGAATTTGAATCATAACTCACACCATAAAAAAGTCAATTGCAGATAGATTATAAACATTAAAGTGAAAGATAATACAGCTTTTAAAAGAAAACAAAGAACAATATCTTCACAATCTTGTGGTGAACAAAATCTCTTAAACAGGATAAACATTCACTAAACATAAGGAAAAAATTTAAAAATTGAATGCCATTTAAATAAGACATTTTGCTTATAAAAAGATACTATTAAGACAGTGAAAATGCAAGTCACAAAGTAGGAAGAAATATACATATATTATATATGGAAATATATATATATTTGCAAGAAAGAGATAACCCAATAGGAAAATGAGCAAAATAAATGAACAAGTACTTCACAAAAGAGGGTGTCAAAATGGCCAGTATCCATATAAAGAGGTGCTCAACTTCATTGGTCATCAAAAAGTGCAAATTAGAAGTACAATGTGGCTAAAATGAAAAACACCAAAAATGCCAGGTGCTGGTGAGGGTGTGGAGTATCTAGGCCTCTCAAACACTGCTGGTGAGGGGATGCATTGGTGCAATCACTTTTAAAACCCTGGCTGTATCTACTGCATCTGAATATTTACACATCCTGTGATATGGCAATTCCATCCCCAGGCATATATCCAACAAAGATGAATACACAGACTAATCAGAAGATATGGCAAAGAACAATCATAAGAGCATGATTCATAACTGCCAAAAACTGGAAAATCCCCAAATACCCATTGGTAGAATTTATAAATATAGTGGTGTTAATTGTGAAGATGGCTATTATGTTTGTGGGGATAGTGATGACTGAGAAGGATCATAAGGGGGTTTCTGGGATGTTAGCAAAATCATACTTTTGATATGGGTGCTGTTACTCTTATCTGTTCACTAGGTGAAACTTCATCAAGCTATTCATTTATGATCTACGTATTTTTTCATATACCTTATTTTGCCATGTATAATGTACACCCATGTTTTTGTGTGCATTATACACGGGATTATTATACCCATGGTATGTAATCATTATACTCATGTATAAGGCACATCTTTATTCTTCCCTCAAAAAGTTGGACAAAAAAGTACACATTATATGCAGCAAAATATGGTATATATATTTATTTAGTGAAGAAGTTTTAAATACTTAGGATAAAAGAAGGAAAGAATGAAAGGGGAAAAGTACTTGCAAATACTCAGGAAATACATGAATTGAAGTAAGTCCAATTTTGGTCACTCTTTTCTGCCAAATGGACATGACTTCATGTGACATGCCCAGCAGAGAGCAGCCCCATCTTAAGGCAGTTCAGTCTTCAGTACCACACCATGATGATGCCCAGAGATGCAAAAGCTCATCATTCTCTTTCAGGGTTTAAGGAAGACACAAGAAAATACTTTCCCAGTCTGGTGAAGAGGGCCCTTCTGCCAACCTGCTGGCTTTGGTTGACAGGCCCTGCCTACACCCATGTCCTCAACGACCTCGTCCAGTCTCACAGTTTTGAATGACATCTAAATGCTGATGACTCTGGAATGTGTAAACAACCCAACTCGGATCTCTCCACTGGACTTCAGACTTATATAGGTTGAATTATACAAAACTGCCATTTTTATAGGTCAAAAATGAGCAATTTCATGTAGCTCAACTGATCAATCAACTGCCTATTTTTATATTAAGGATCTCTAATATAACTCATCCAAAATCGAGTCTTCTGCTCCTTCAGCTTCCAATCTCAATACCTAGCCAGCTCACTCAGCCCTTGCTGTAGCCCAAAATCTTGGGATCACCTGTGACTCCTCTCCGTCTCTAAGACCACACACCCAAGCCATTGGAAATCAACCGTCAGGCCTACCTTCAAAAGACACCCAGAATCAGACAGTGTCTCATCACCTTCACATCGCTGCCTTGGGCTAAGCCACCATCAGCAGCTGCAGGACTTGTGCAATAATTGTCTATGTGTGCTCTCCCCTCCCTCAACTTCCAATTTAGTTCACCCCAGCAGCCAGAGTCATCCTTTAAAATGTGGTCAGATATTAAAATTCAAAATCTCTCTACAACAAAAACACCCTAAACAGAGGATAAACAACCACAGAACTAGAAGACACTGTGTGGGGTAAATTTAGGGGTGTGTGTGTGTATGTGTGTGTGTGTGTGTGTGTGTGTGTTTATATCTGAAAGGAATAGTGTCCAGGGTACCTAAAGCACCTTACAAAACACGTAAAATGTAGAATGAACGCATGTAGGAAGTCCTATGCTTAGTTTAGTTTTTAAGTAAAGGCACTGGCTCAGGATGGGGAGCATCTGATTTAGGAGCAATTCCTAGATGAAGGACCACAAACTTAACTACAAGTCAGTAACGTGCTCTGGCTTATAAATAGAAGCTGATGCAAACCTCAGTCACAGTAAGAGAAGAACACCATCCAACACTCTATTACTGTCCAGGTTATAGCCAGAGTACTGAATTTTTCAGAATTAGCAAATATTCATATAATGTTTTAATTTTAAAAATGTATGATGAGGCCTTAAATCAGTGTGATAAAATATCAAGTCTGCTAAAATTGATATGTATTATCCAACATTCAAAAAAATGTTAAGTTGGATTGTGTCACTCTTCTGCTTGAAATCCTCCAGTGGTTTTCCATGTCTCTTAGAATAAAAGCCAGACTCCTACAGTGGCCCACAAAGCCCCCCTTTACCTCTCCGATGTGCCTCCTCCTATTCCTCCCCTTATTCACTACACTCCATCCATAGTAGACATAAAATAAATATTTGGCAAGTGAATAACTAATGAAAGAAGGAAGAAATACCAGGAACCCGGGCTCCTTCCAGCTTCCCGCTCCATTATCCTTAGGATGTGATTCTTGCCCTCATGGTCCAAGATGGCCGCTCAGATTCAGACATCACATTCACATTCCAAACAGCAAGACTGAGGAAGGAGGAAGAAAGGCACGCCCCCTTTATTTTAAGAAGCCTTCTCAGAAGTTTCGCACATGATTCTGTTTACCTCTCACCATCTACAACTGAAGCCATGGCTTCCCAACCTCAGCATTACTGGCATTTGGTCCAGATAACTCTTTGCTGGAGGGGGCAGCCCTGTACATTGTACGATGTTTAGCAGCATCCCTTCTAGCATTCCACCAGATGCCAGGGCAGCACACCCCTCACCCAGCCTGAATTGTGACAAAATGTCTCCACACATTGCTGAGTTTCCCATGGAGGGGGGATCTCCGGTGGAGAAGCACTGACTTCAGCTAAAAGAGAGGTGGTAAATATCAGGGGTAAAGTGGGCTTCTGGGCTTTGAGACGGAACAGAACGAATGTTTGCTAAGCAGTCTCTGTTGGGAAATAAAAATAGTCCTTCTTCCCAAAGACAAGCACGGTTGCTAGCTTTTTGAGATGATTTCAGAGATGTTCAGTGCATAGAAAACTATTATTTTATTTGCATGAAGTGCGGCCTCTGTCATTAGATTCTATGACTTGCATTTTTTCACTCAACAAGGCCATTTTTTTCTGGGACGTGATGTGACCTTTCTACCTATACATTCAAGGTTTTTTTTTTTTGTTCGTTTCTGAAAAGTTTTCTTAAATTACATCTTTAAATATTAGTTGAGTTTCCTTATCGAGGTTACCTTTGTCATTAACACCAATTATGGGTATGACTTTCTGTGTCAATCTTATCTGTTATTTTTGCCTTGATCTTTTAAAAAATGTTTATGTTCATGTTCATTTCACTTTCCTGTTCCTTATGTTCACCAGCGTCTCTCCTTTTAGTGTGCATTCATTCCTTTGCTGAACTTGACTTTTCCTCCATCTCTTCCCCACTCTGGCAGCTCATACAGTTTCTTCTTTCTGGCATCTCATCTTTATTATAATCCTTTTTTTTCTAGGGGCAATTACGTCATTATTTTTCATGAATAGTGATATGTTTGATCATAATTTTTGTTTCTTAAAGGCAATATTTTTCTGAATATTCTTTACCTCCCATCAGTTTTTCTCCTGACATGCATTTGTTTAATAAGATTTCAAATCCACTTATTTAGGACTTAAGTGGAATTGTTTTTAATCCATTTGTTTATTACAACGGAAAAAGTGGCTTGTAGAAGTAAAGGTGTCATGTTATAATAATAAAATACAATAAGTTGTGTCAGGACGTCATCATCCAATCTGTTGTCATTGATAGGCACCCAGCAGCTGAGAGGCCCTCCTGGGGACGTATCAATAAGAACACGTGGAGAAGCACCTATGGCAAGGGGACATTCACCCACACATACAAAGAGTTTGTGAGGGTTATTCGAGAGTATCTGTCCAGACAAGGCAACACTTTGCTGACCTAAACAGGTCTCCAAATATCTTAAGACATTTGCTCTTGCCATGGCCAAGGCAACTCTTTGGTTGGCCCAGGTGTTCAGCCATGCAATGGTCCCCTGGAATGAGGATCCACGGAGCAGCCTAGCCTGTCCACCAACACCAGCAACTTTGTTCCCTAGCAACGTGCTCTAGCAACAAGGGGCTTGCATTTTGCACTGGCGGCTGCAAGTAAGCTCACGGTTAATTAAGCCATGTCTCCCAAGAAACCAAAGTCACATAAAGGTACACCTCCAAATTTGAACTTTATTCCCTTCGCCTCCCCTTGCCTAGAACCATAGTGTGATTAATCCATCATTTGTCTGGGGTCTGTTATTTCTTGATTTGGCTTATTAAGTGATGTTTTCTTGTATGCTTGTGAAAATTTTATAATTCCCACAGTGAACCTGTGCTTAATAAACTGTTAGCAAAGACAGAATCAGTCTCTGAGTAAAACTTTGCCACCCAAACAAAACATCTCCTTTTTTTTTTTAATTTTCTTCTAGTGTCTTTGTATAGATCCTGTGGTCATTCCTTTTTTATTGTTATTCATGATGAGATAAGTCCTCACTGTATTAAATATTTGCAGAAAATATATAGGGGGCTCACCTAACTGGAAAGACTCCTCTCTGTCATATGAAGTTGTGAGACGAGTTATGTTAGATATTTCCCAGCCAACAGCGCCCAGCAGCCATCTGGTCTTTTCACAGTGCAGACTCGCGCTCCCGCCCCATCTCAGCTGCAGTTCGGTTCCAGTGACTGTGCCTGTCTGGGATTTCTCATCCAGTCCTACCTGCCATTTTCTGTACCAGCGAGGCCAAGCAGACCTCATCTAGCTGGTCCTCACAGATTCTCCCCGTTCCAAAGAGGAATAGGACCAAGACCTCCAATTGCTACCAACACGCATTCTCTTTTCTCTTATATCAGAACTGCTATATTATTGCATGTGACAATATAAAAGATTACTTTTCCCGAGCTCCTTTTGCTACTCCATGTGAATATAATCAGGTTCATGTTGCTATTATTGGAAGGGAATTCTGGAAAGTGTAGGAGAAGAAAACATTCCCTCCTTCCCTTCTAGGTTCTTTGTCTGGTCTAATAGTTAAATTGACTTAAGACAGTAACAGGAGAAAAAAAATTATATACACAGAAGCCCCATAAAAACATGAGACTCCCAGCAGTCAGGCGATTAGGCTAACACACCACCCTGAGCTAAGGAGAAGGGGTGGGGGTCCGGGCTTCCCAAGCAGAAGGACAATGCACAATGTCCTTGCACACATTTAACAGACAAATGTTTGCCCACCACACAGACAAGTCTTTCTGGTACAAAAGTGCGTCTCTGTTAATAGCTCTCTTCCTGGCACAGGCCCTCATCAGAAGTGTTGTAGGCAGTTATCAGGGAGGCGTAAAGCTCTTCCCTGTCCGCTGGGCTCCAACTGACTTCAGCTCGAAATAGTCCACATGCCTAAGTGGCACATTCTGGGGTGGCCTACTCTGCTCCCCGTCAAAAATCGATTAAAAAGAATACAGAAAGCTAGAGGAAGCTTTGGTTGTACTGCCTACTACTGACTAGGATACAGACAGCACGGCTGGTGTCTCAGCAACTCATGGATCAAGAGGTTATCATGAAGATAAAAACCACATACCAGCATGGTGAGGCCAAAGAGAAAAAAGAGAGAGAAGAAAAGATCTGATTTCTTTGTAACACTACACCAGCTCTGAACAAAAACCTCTAGACTTTTCTTACATGAAAGAGAAGCAAACTTTTAGCTGTTATTTTCAATGTTCTGTTAGATGCACTTGAACTTAATCTTAACTGAAACAACAAAGCTCTGTCCTTAAGTGTATGTTATTGGCTTTGAAGAACTGCTCTGTGAACCTGGCCTGAGATCAGCAGCCATGGACAGCCTCTCTGGAAGGAAGGCCCACTGTTTACTTGTACTGTTTTTGACACCCCTTCCTCAGATATTATGACTCAGAGTTACAAATGTCTCCTAGTGTTCTTTCAGATGGAATTTGAGTTTTCTGACTCTTATCCTCCTTTTCTTCTAAAATGCAAGAGTAGGTAAGGAAATGTTTCCCTATTCCACTATTTTAAAACTAGAACAAAGAAGGGTTTTTTTTGAGATAGAGAAGAAACAGTTTAGAAACACAGAAGGGAAGATGAAGGGTTCATCTTCTGCTTCCAGGCTCTGATTTATGGGAGACATAAGGAGCACATAAGAAGATCGCAGAGCAAGCGATATCACCAGGGGACAGCTTGTTTCCGTTAGGGTGAAAATGTAGCACTCAGAGAAGATGGTGAGGATCCAGAGACATTACTAGCTAATGATAACCTGAGGGTTCCAAAGTCATAACAAAAGAAGGACTGAAAGGTCAGGGAAGTACACAGGACTGGTGAGAATCAAGGGTCATGGTGACACTGGGTGACCTGGGAGATTGGGCTTTTATAGTGACAAGGAAAACTAGCAACCCTCCTAATCGTCTCCAGAGGAAGGCAGGTTCATCCTTTCATGGTACATTTGAAATACTAAAATACATATATAAAAATATACATATATAAGATTATGAGGTTAAAAATATGCATATTTAAAACTTGCATGCAAGTTCACATGTGCACAGGAAGAACTATTGTCTTCTGAACTATACCATTCTTTAGATCCTTGACGTTCACCGACCCTTAGTCTTTCATCCCCTAAAATTTATAGACATCTCCCCTCTACTCCCTTCCATAGCATTCAGAGATACTTAACATAATTGTCTCAGTTAGATGAGACTCACAAAGACAAAAGCCTGGACAAGAAGTGCCTGGCAGGCAGCTTCTCCTTCCTACCAGGACACCACCTCCCCTGAGGTAAGGAAATTTACCACCTGGGGAAAGCAAGGGGGTATGACAGGGGCACAGAGAAAAATAAACAAACACAAATCATCATGCCAAATATCATCTGATACAGCCTCTCCCTCTGATTCTCCACACAAGGTAACCTGTGCTTGGCTCTGCTGTGACTTCAGCCAAACTCAGCTTTTCATGTCAGCTGTCAGGACACCTTCTTGGAGAAAAGCGGGGGACCTCAGGACATCTCTGGCCCCTGACATCTGCCCCTGCTCTTCTCCTTAAAGACTCTTTTTTACCCCCCATCTCTGGACACAGGTTTTTCAAATGCCTTTCAAGGGAAATCTTATCCACAACTTCGCAATACGAGACATGGAAGAACTGTTGCTGCTCTGGCTGGAGGAAAGGCAGGGACCCCGAGATCACCACGCTCAGCCTCCCACCAGAAATGCCATCCTGGTCTGACCCTGCTGTCTCATGCACTAGCTTCTCCTAAAAACCCTAAATGAGGGTGACCCACTCACTCCAGTCTGCCCAGGACTTCCCAGGTTTTAACACTGAAAGCCCCACATCTTAGGAACTCCCTCAGTTCCATGGAAACCAGACAGTTGGCTCCCAAATCCTAAATACTGCTCAATGGTGGTTCAAAAATCACTGGTTAAAAAAATTGCACGGCCTTTGTCAAATATATAAGCCTTTCTTATATGGGTCACACTTTAAGCCACCATTGGTCATTGCTAACTTAGGAAGAATTAGTTCATTAGCCACTTTCCAAATGGCAGCCAGATGCAGAATAGAGTTTGAGAAAGAAAAGCATGAGCATTGTTATCTCATAAGCGGATCCCGTTGGTGTTCTCCTCAGAGTCAAGTTTGTTCACAAAGATCTGGCACCCAGGTACTTATCTGAGCATCTCTGTAATTCAAATGGTACCTGGAGCTCTGCCTGACTCAACTATAAGAAAGGAGGTGCAGTCATCTGTCTATATCCTTAGGGGGATTGGCTCCAGGAACCCCCCCACCAAAATCTACAGGTGCTCAAGTCCCTTATATAAAGTGATGTCATATTTCCATACAACCTGTATTTGCATATAGGCTACAGCAGGGTATGCCTGCACATCACTCTGTTCTTGTGGATCCAGTGTAGTGCTCAACATGTAGCAAATTCAAGTTTTGCAGTTTGGAACTTACCGAGATTTTTTTTCTAAATATTCTCAATCCACAGCTGATCAAAATCACAGATGCGAAACCCACAGATGTGGAGGGCCAACTGTAGTTAGTTGGAACATTAGTATTTACCCCATAGCCTATACCCATTTCATGCCCAAGAAGTGTGATCTCACCCCATATGAGGAAATATATTGCCAGGGCTGCAGAACAGGCTAAAACTAAGGACCCACATGGGTGCTAAGCCTTCGCTTCATTGGAACAGCTCTCTAACTGAACTAACTAGCCATAGAGAAGCCTGAATAATTGACTTGGAAAAGCTTTCAGTCATAGGAGCCTCTCATGGTTTCTGGAACCAAGACC
This sequence comes from Macrotus californicus, assembly GCA_007922815.1. Lineage (NCBI taxonomy): Eukaryota > Metazoa > Chordata > Mammalia > Chiroptera > Phyllostomidae > Macrotus > Macrotus californicus. The sequence continues at coordinate 86,854 of VMDR010002273.1, read as the reverse complement.
CAAACCAGAGGATGAGTGCCCAGCAGATAAAGGGACCATTCAAAGATGCCCAAATCATCCCCTTTGTTGGCAAAATTGTCCAGATGCTCATACAGCTTTAATTAAGCCCAATTCTAATTAATCGGTGACCTCATTCAAACCAACTGTTTTCCTCATCCTCTAATGCCTCTCCAGATTCAGATGCCCTTTCCTCCAAGTGGAATTCAAAGGTCTGCTTTTCTTATTAAGTTTAATTGAAAGATGACTGAACCATGGTCTTTCTTAAACAGGGAATTCCCCACCAATAGCATCTGTAGGACAGAGGGGTGGCAAAAATGTGGCAGCAACATGACACAGCTTCTACAATCTATACACCAACAAAAGCCTGGGTCCAGCATGGACCACTCCAAAGACAGCCCATGAGACCTCAGACACTTGACAAATTGAAAGCAATGCATTGCGTTTAGAGCAGACACAGTCAGCAGAGCAGCAATAAGACCATGGAAAGACGTGGGAGAGGAGCATCACAAACAAAGAAGTAGCAGTCAAAGGGTTAAAATCCATCCCCTACCCTCTAACCCAGAGCCTGCCAACTCCCCCATCAGGGCACACTGGGGGCAACAGGTGACTTACAGCTGCTTCCAGATGCAGAGCCCCTCCGCACTGACTGCAGCCTGGGGAAGCTGGAGACCCCAAGCCAGTTGCCTCCAGCGGTGAGCAGTCTTCCTCATTTCTCCAATATGCTGTAGAAATATAATCATCATTACGTGTGCTATGTTAAATGATGTTGAAAGAGTGTTAAAAATATTGGGAAGCACTGATATAAACATCCCCATCTAATTCTAGAATTGTATCTGTGCTTCTTTTCAATAAACACCTCCACCAATCACAATTTACCAATTCGGTTCAGCACATGGGCTCCTCTGTGCTTCCCCATGCCTATAAGATATTTTAGCAATCTAGAATATATTAGCATGATCTGAATGCACTTGAACAGTTTGGAATATGTCACTCTCCCCCAAAGCATCTACTTAAAACATTTATATAGCTTCCTATTATTTTTAGGGTAAAGGTCAAAGTCCTTATCAGGACTTGCAGGAGCTTCTAGAGTCTGGCTTCTTGGAGTAGTTAGGAGTCTTGGGACAGACCCACGACGACTGGACCAGGCATGAAATGAATGCATTAGAGGATAATCAGGAACTGACAGAACCTCTGGGAGAGACAGTCAGGCAGCTCCACAGCCAGCAGCCAAGCTCACCCAGACTCTTTCCGTGAGGCCCTCCCCAACGTCATCACACAGACTGCCCAGTTCAGCCCTCCCTCACTCAGCACTGGACACCAGAACCTCCACTGAAGATGCTCCTGAAAGCCATGCCTCTTCCACTATGCCCAGCAGAAAACAGATCCTGCAGGCACCCACTACCTCACTTGGCGCTCTTCTGAAAATAAATCACGCTGGGGTGGGGCCTCTGATTTTTGGGAGTTTAGAACATGGCTGTGTCCTCATTGCAAGGGAAGTTGGGGAAAGGGTGCTCTGATATCCACTTTAGGAGGTAAAGTGCATGGTGTGGGAAGTTCTCCAAAGGCAGAAAAGGTGGCCAAAGATGGCAGACATTCACAAATTTGGCAAATGCCCATTTGCTTCACTGCATAAAATCTCAGCTTCCCCTCCCCAGTCCATATCACTCCAGCCACGTGGGCTTCTCCCAGTTACTCCAAACATCATGATGCTTCCTTATAGTAGAATAATGCCCCCTCCAAAGACACCTACATCCTAATCCCTGAAATCTGGGAACCTGTTACCTTCCATGTCAAAAGGAACTTTGTAAGTGTAATGAAGTTAAGGACCTTGAAATGGAGAGATTATCCTGAATTGTCCACATGGGCCCAATCATAACCACAAAGGAGGCAGGAGGGTCAGAATCAGAGAAGCTGTGACGACATGTGACAGCAGAAGCAGAGACTAAAGTGACGCAAGAATGGGGTCCTGAGGTAAGAAATGCAGCTCCTGGGAGCTGGGAAAGACAAGGAACAGATTCACCACTACAGCCCCCAGAAGGAACGCAGCCCTATGACCCTTTGAAACTAGCCTCTTGAAGCCCATTTCAGACTTCCTTCCCTCTAGAACTAAAATGAATTTGTATTGTTTTAAACCTCTAAGTTTGTGGCAATTGGTTACAAAAGCCATAAAAACAAATATACGTCTGCCTTTGCTTTGCACATGCTATTCACTCTGCCTGAAACACATACCCTTAGCTCCTTCTGTTCCATCCTATCTCAGCTTATTTATCCCTTTCTCGTAGAAACTGCTCCTAACCTCCCAGACTAGGTCAGTTCCCTCAATGTCCTTTCTTACAGTCCAATGAACTTGAACTTGATGGCCCCTATCACAATCACAATTTTACATTGGAGTTATTATTTAATTCTACTGTCACCAGACAATAAGCTAACTAAGGACACAGACATGTCTAGTTTTGCTCACCATTGTATCCCCATCACCTGGCGTAATACCTGCCACAGAACAGGTGCTCAAGCAGTGTTTGCTGACAGGATGCCTGGATCTCACACACATACTGTCCACCCAGCAGCAAAGCAGTTTACTTGTCTCTAAGAAGATGTTTGTTCAGGAAAATTGTGGACACAGCTTCTAAAAGTAACTTGGCAAAGAATAAGCACTCAGTAAACATTGGATGGAAGGAAGAACGGACAGGTGGACAGATAAACACAGGATGGGTAGCAGCATGGGTGAGCAGATAAAAAGAACTGATAGAATACCCTAATAACCACATGCACATTTAAGAATCTTGCTGGAGAATTAATTTTACAAGAAGAATATTTTGACTAGTAGTTGCCACAAAGAATAGATGCTACCCTTAAACTATGACCCTTGAACACTAAATAATACCCCACTCCGAAACTGTATTCCCAGTCTGTTATTTGTTCGATGCATTCTGAAAACTTCTCCTGAACTAGCAAACATTTCAGAGACACCAGGAAGAATAGACAAAGTCAAGGATCTCCTGGCTGGTCAGATCACAATGACACACCCTTCTAGAGCACATACCCTCCTTCACTTCATTTAACCCTCACATGTCCTGTAAGACAGATCATTCCCACCCTGTTGCACCAGGTTGATAGCCAGTCCAGCCTGTATGGGTGCCCTGCTCCGGGATCCATTCACGTGGATGGAGGGGATGTCTAGGATGCTATCAGTTGGCACTTCCCAAATGCTATTCTAACAGGGATATAAAATGATGAGACTCTTTGCCAAGAAGCATTGTCCCTCCCTGACAAAAGGACTATTTTGCCAGCCAGTCCTTCAGGGTCCATAGCACAGGATCCTCAGCCCTCTAACTGTTGGCAGGAAAAACAGCCACCTCCCTGCAAAACGGAGGTACAGATACTGTGTTTTGTGCGTGTGTGTTCTCTCTTCTCTTCCCCCTCCTGATGTCCATATGTGCCTTTTTCAGTCCCAGACCCCTGACCTGCAGCCCAGTCCCAAGGGCCTGTGTGCTTGGGAGTTCTCAAAATAGTCATGACTGATGGTCTCTTTGGGATTTGTCCTCTGAGGGTTATTTTAATTTTGTAAGGTTCCCCCAATTATTACAGGTCTTCAATGTTTTTTAAAAAAAAATACATGGCCAAGGATGAACATGTAGGCATGTCTAATGAAGAGAAAAAAAATGTCTAAAGACAGAAGGGCATGATCGGTGCCTCAAATTATCTCTGACAGGTCACCACTTCCAGGCCCCTCGCTGCCCTGCCCACTTCCCTATGAGGCCCAAGGCTGAACTTAGCTATTAGCAAAGAGGAGAGAGACACACAGCGGTAGGCATGGGCTAAGAGCTTAATCACTAAGCAGTGACTTAGCAGAGACAGAGACATGTGCAAGCAAATGATGAGGGCGAAAGAGAAGGGCAGGCGAGACCCTTCAGGACAACTGCCCAGAGTCACATCTGGTTCCGCTGGACTTGTGAGCAGCTGCAGCCTGGAGCTTTGCTGGCTCAGCCTGGCTTAGCATGCTGGGGTGGGAAAGCATGTCTGGCTCCAGACACCAGCCTCCAAGTACCTGGAATGTTTTCTTTGGGGGGGATTTTCATATCTAGATACTGGAGATAAGTTGGAAAATGAGACTCTATCATTTTAACAAGGCCCTTTTAAACCCCAAAAAGAACAGCCCCATCGATCAAGAAATCATTCTCATTAGTCATTTTCTAGTCTGTTGCCTTGGGATTACAGAAGGCCTCCAGAAGAGATGCAGGAGCACAATTAATAAAATACTCTCACAGATACAGGCTGCAGTGACAATAGGTACACTTACGATTCACACACAAGCACGCGCACCCACCCTTCCCTCAGCAGCACCAGACTCCTGTCTTGGGAGCACTCCATTCTTCATAACTAACCCACTGCTAGTTAGTGGGTGTGAGGTCACTCTATAGCCCTTTCATGAAACAGACCCAGGAGACACCAGCTGAGCCTGATAAACATGACAAAGGAGACTCAGCACCATGTGTAAAGAGCTTGGAATCAGACAGAACTGGGTCTGAGCTGGCCTTCTCCGTTTTTTACTAGCTGTGTGACCTCAAGCGAATTACTTAGCTTCTCTGAGGTCTGGTTTTGCAAGCACTGGAACAGGGATAATAATATTGATTTTGCATACCTGTGGAGAAGGTTAGAGAAAATGTGTTTAAAATGCATACTCCAGTGCCTGTCGATAAACGGTAGCATTTATTATCTCTCTCACTCCTTCCCTCCTCCCCTCCCTCTCTTTCCGTCCCCCTAAAGACCCGCCACAGTCCTACTGCTATTTTCCCTTCAGGTGCCTACATGACCAGTCTCTCAGGAGGAATTTATCAACTCAGGCCAGGTGCTGAGCAATAAACTAGGTCATGTTCAAGACACCATTACTACTGTTGCCGGCAATAACTGATTTTAGCTCTCTGACATAAATTTGGCTGTTCTGTGTCCTGCAGCCATCAGGGAGCAATCTTACAGTGGGGACCCTCCCCTCCCCAATGGAAACATATGGGGGAACTGGGAGGGAATCGCTGTAAAGTAGTCATAGAACAAAACAGCTGGAAGTGGCCTTCCTAATTGGCAGCTTCCCACATTATGACAGGTTTGAGGCAGATTGTGACAGTGAAAAGGGCACACACAGGGACGGAGTGGCAGACAGCACTTCCTCGGATGGAAGCTTCCGCAGGCTCCCAGGTGTAGCCGCTTCCTTTAACCTGTGTGTTCAGAGAGGCTCCCGAGTACCCTTTGTGGAGACTCTCAGGGCCATATATCACTGTCAGTTTGGCTGCCAAGTTCAGCTCCACAAAGGCACCTGGGAAAGGCAGGACAGCTAATGAGAGCAAGACAATCACAGGGAGAAGACAGCTGGGCAGGGGGCCACGGAGCTGGGGTCTGGCTCCCATCCTGCCGCCATGTGAACTTCTGGCAAGTCCTTGTCCCAGTAAGGGTCGCAGTTTCCTGTCACATAAAGGTCATCTTGAGTTCACCTCCTTTCTATAAGAAGAATGCTGTCATGCATGTCACTTCGCTTAGCTGTAGTTTCCACTTTTTCTACACTATGCACATATCATTGGAGGTGGAGAAGCTCTTATATATACATACTTGTATATATATACACACTCTTGTGTATGTATATATGCATGCATGCATGTATGTATACACATGTGTATATATACACATGTATGTATGTGTACATATGTACACTTCAGAGATAGAAAAATAGTAACTAAAATACTAAGCTAATATTAATGGGGCATTTCCTATGTGCCAAGCACCGTGCTGAATGCTTTACACTCATCACATCAGTTCTGCCAAGAACGCTGAGAAAGAGTTGAATGCACATGTTCATTTCTTCCTGCCTCCTGATAACAGTGCTCTGAATTTCCCCTGAGAAGCCATACCTTCTCACCCTCTTCCCCGTGTGGTTTTGTGACATTGGCCTCAGCCCCAGCTTTAGAAGTAGATTTTGATTGGCTTCAGCACTGGGTATGTGCCCACTGCCCTGCACCGCAGTGATTGATTGGGTCAAGGGCAGACAAAACCTGAGCAGCAGTCAGAAGGAACCACAGTAATTTGCCAAGGATGTGGAGATATGGTCTCCTTCTTCCCTGTAGGTTGGACTTGAATATGGAGCATGTGGCAAATTGCAGATATTTTCACCACAGAAGAGGATATACTTCCAGGATGAGAATCAATGCTGAAGAAGCAAAGCTGAGAAACAAAAAATGAGAAAACGAGGGGCTCAAGGTGCTGCATCAAGCCTGTGCCAAGCTACCATTTCTCCTGGAATTTACTATTTAAACAATGAATTTGAATGTTTCAATTTTTCAATTTAAAGAAGTCACCCTTATCAATGTAAGCAGTTGTTATTTTGCCCCATTTAATACATTAGGAAACTGAGGCCCAGTGTGGCTAAGCAACCTGCCCGAGGTCATGCAGCAAGTGTGTTACAGAAACATCATCTAACCCGTGGCCATTTGGGTTAAAAAGCCCAAGCTTTTTAAGCTCACTTTGCTACTTTGAGATGGTAAAAACCAAACATACCTCCAAAGTGAAAAATGTTCACAAAATGCAACTTTTTTATTTCAGGAGTAGATTTAGAATCGTCACCTCGAACCCCAACTGAAATGAGTTGCTAGCACTTTCACTACAAGAAACCTGCCCATGACTCTCACCTCAGTTGGCTATTCAACAGTTGTATCAGACACCACACAGCTCCCACCCCACTGTTCTGAGAACTGTTCCAAACAGGTGACATGGACCCCTCACTCTGAGCCTGTTCCCACCTTCCTACTCACCAAGAACTGGGAACTACGAACTCTAACTTCTAACCAAATTCTTTGCCTACTAATTATGAGACTTTGAACAAGGCAACTACTCTTTCTGACCTTTCTGCTCCTCATGTTTTATATAGAGTAATGGGACAAGATCACCTTTACAGGATGCAAGAATCAGGAAGCATTTTCCATCAGTGACTTACCGAGTTTCCCTCATGTGGGTGAATGCATTCCTCCAAAACCTTAAGCAGCCTCTGAATGTTAGCATTAAACACATATTTGGTTTTATCTTCTTAATTATCTCCATTTTCTAAACTTTCTATGTCGACTATGCAAAACATAATTTTCTGACGAATAATCAGTAAAAAATGACAAGCCTAGCAAAATGAAATTACCATGAGATATTCAGCCAAAAAACAGATTCTTCCAGTCTGGGCATGTCAATTTATGGTAGGTTGAGTAATGACCTCCCCACATACAAATATGCCCACATCCTGATCTTTGGAACTTGTACATGTTACCCTATATGGCAAAAGGAATTTTGCTGAAGTGATTTAGGATCTTGAGAGGGAGAGGTTTTCCTGGATTATCGGGACAGACCCAAAACAACCACAAGAGTCCTCATAAGTGGGACACAGAAGGAGTCAAAGTTGGAGAAAAGGGTGATGTGATGATGGAAGCAGAGGCTGGAGGGATGTGCTCTGAGGGCGGAGGAAGGGGCCACAAGCCAAGGAATGCAAGTGGCTATGCGAAGCTGGAAAAGGCTTGAAAACACATTCTCCTTCTCAGAGCCTGCAGAAAGCACCCCTTTGACTTTAGCTCAGTGAAGCTAAGTCTGGACTTTTGACTTCCAGAAGCATAACACAGTAAATTCTATTCTAAAATAAACAATTATTTAAATTAATGTTATTTAAGCCACCAAGTTTGTGGTACTTTGTTATGGCAGCCATAAAAAACTGATACATCATTCTAGGAGACAAGACTAACCCCTCCAAAAAGGAAGATACATTATTTTCCAAACTCAGTAGGGAAGACTGAGCTCTTCAATTAGATAAAAGATGAAAAGGGGATGAAGATCAGCAGTTTTCCTTCTCTTAGCAAAGTAACACGAGGAGGAAATAGGGCCAAAGTGAATCCAGAGAAACCTTGTTGAGGTATAAAAAGGAGCTTGCTACCAAAGTTGGTAAGAACGCGAATGCATTTCCAATGGCAGTTGTGCAAAAACCCCTTAATTGGCCTCCTGCAGGAGAGCTCTGGCAACTACTAGACGTGAATCTAATTAGATTTGCTGAAAAGCAAAATGATGCCCTTGGACACACTGTGCAGTCAGAAGTGGCTACAAGTGCTGGACATCTGTGTAGGAGGGCTGGGGAGCCAGGGACGCCTGTGGTTTGAGTCAGTATGTTTCTAGCACAGGCATGGAATCCTGGGGTTTGGATAGAGCTGACCTGGCTGCTTCTGCATGCACATAGGATGAGAAGCATCAGCTGCAGGGAAATGTACCACCTAACAGGACCTGGGGACTCCAGGATGGTTTGGAGGGGCAACCACAACTTCCTCGAAGGGCCAAGTCTATCCATGTGTCATGAGCAAACAGTCCTGTGTGAGCCTGTAAACAGTATAACAGCCAAGCACATAGGCTTTGAGGTCAGGTATCCTAAATCTCAATCTCAAGTCTGCCACTTACCGACATCTTAAGCAAGTTAATATCTATGGGCTTTAGTTTCCTCCTCAGAAAACACTAAGTATTTATTCCATGAGGGCTATTGTGAGGATTAAATGATATATGACATATAAAGTGGAATGCCTAGAAAATAGTGAGCATTCATTAAAGAAGTCGTTATTATTATTTCTAGCCTTATGGTCAGGCCTGGCTGAGAGTTAGAGCAAGGTAATCAGACATAAGTGGAGGGAGTGTAACATTAAAGACCCAGAGAGGCAGAGGAATCCAAAACAGCAGGGGACCAGGGACCAGGAGGCATACAAGTGAGCAGTGACAAACCTGCAGCATCAATATTCCAAGCGCTTGAGGCGCTTTGCAATACCACCTATGGCTGTGGTTTCTCCCTCAGCTTGAAAGGACAAGGTAGGGATCTAGAAGCAACTTGCTAGAGAGAGGAAGGAAACCCAGTACCTCACTGAGGTTGTTCTGAGAGCTTCCTAGGTTTTCTCATTCTGCTTTGATTTCTTTACCAGGATGGCAAATGCTTGGCTTTCATACATCATTTCCTGTCCCCCAGTGCCCATTCCTTCAACAAATATTTATGCGCTGTGTGCAGGACATGCGGAAGTGTGGAGGCCTAGCAGTAAATACAACAGGCAGAAACCAATCCCTGCCATAATAGACTCTGTAATCTAATATTCACGGCAGACATTACTAATCAATGAATAGCATACTTTCCTACTGAGCTCCCAAGCCCCTTCAAGTCCTTCTCGATGCAGCCCCATTCTCCAAAGAGCCACTGCCAATCAATCTGAGTTGGTAATTAAAATGAAAACTCACCGCATGCCTGTTTTGAGCTTCTGTGATTGCCGAATAGACAGACCAATCCCTTCACAGGAGGGTGTCATTGTTTCTCTCATAGCCCGGTGCTAATGGGAAAATCAGACTCCAGAAGCAGCAACCAGTGTCCAACGTTTAGAATCTGATGAAATGATTGTTTTGACCACTTAGCACTAAAATGGTATTGAGTATTTCACTGAAGTATTCAGTTATTACACTGATCTAGGCTGAATTGATGGAAGGGGTTTATATGTCATAATCCCAATTTCATTTCTTATATTTATGATCTCTCATTTTACAGCTCCAAACCCAGCCTTCATCCACTATTTCTCCTTCTCCCCAAAATTCACACACACACCCATACACGCACACACACACACACACACACCCATACATGCACATACACACACATTTTTAGAGGAGCCTCAGCAAGGAGGTAGAATTGGTGGCACAGCTGGTAGCCACATGCCATGGTGGGGAATCAACCATGACAATATGGTGGGTGCTGAGGTCAGTGGGCCAGTTTCCAGGCTCAGCTCTTGCCCTGACTCCCTTATGTGGCTTATAGGACCCATTTTCCTCATATGAAAAATAAAATTCACATCATAACTTCACAGCTTATCTCACACAGTTTCCTCTAAGACTCCAATATGATTATATGTTACAAATTCAGAGTTCTGATGGCCCTGATGGCACTAAGAGGAAGGAAGTCACCTCCCATCTCCTCACTAAGGCAGATCAGCCAGGTCCACTTCAATGTCACCCAGAGCATTCCCCAGTAGAGGCCCAATAAGGATCTGTTTGCCTTATGGCATCAGAGGGAAAAGACTGGACCAGACAACTGCATTTCAGCATCCTTCTAATCCATGAACTAGGAGGTAGATGATTAAACCACAGAAAAACAGAAGTGCAACGAGGGCTTTGGACGACAAACCACGAGAGGTGAACTTGTGACCCCATGACTCCACTTCCTTGTGAAACCAGCTTTGAAGCCCAACCCCTCTGACCCCAAAATATGTGCGCCAGCCTCCATGTGAGGATGTTCTTCTGTTTCAGGGACGAGTCATCAGGGCCTTTTCTTTCCCAGCCTTTCAGATGTTTCCCGCTGTGTCTATTGGCACCGTTTTCTCCAACAACGACTTTCCTGCACACAGTCAGGAAAGCAATCACCAAAGCCCCTTTCTCACATTGCTAAACAGTCCCTGTTTAGCAATCCCAACAGAAAGGGAGAGTTTTCTCTCCTAACTTCCTTAGATTCATTCTAAAAGTACAGTGCAATCGGTCCTCTGTCTGGTGCCTGCCACTGAGGCCACTCAATTCCCAGGCAAAGCTGTGCTGTCAGACAACACCAGGGGCACCATTCACACCAAGTCTATGTCAGTGGTGGCACTGGGAGTGACCAGAGTTGTGCTACATGGTGACCCGGTGACCCGGCTCCCAAGAAGAGACTATTATGAATGGACAGACCAGTATCATATAGTAGCACTATGTCCATGAGGGCAGAGTCTATTTCTAGAAGAAAGCGAATGAAGGGAAAGCATTCCAGAGAAATAAACCCATCCTCCACCCTAATGTATCACCCCGGAGCGAGAAGAAATGAAAATTCCACATCAACCCTCCCTATGCTCTCTATGCCTTGTTTGTGTATAGGGTGGGGGTAGGTAAACACAACAATCCATAAATCCTCAGAAGAAATCAGTTTGTGCCTGCAAGACAGTGCAGTGAGGAGAGAGCTCAGGGTCTCCTCTCTTGTAAGGTGGTGACAAGCACACACACACACACACCAGGAAACACTTCTGCCTCTTTGCTGTTCAAATGACAAAGTCCAGCACACCTCCTGAAACATAGCTTCAGAAGACACTTTCAGTCCTGAGAATACTTTTTTTTAAATGCTAAAACTGTAGAAATAAAGCACAAGAACCAGCTCACATTTCTAGCATCTCATCTTTTCCAATTCTCAACTCTGGTGGGTTCCTGGGTTTCAGGATGTGCCCTTGAGAGCCTGCAAATGAACTGATGCCATCAGCTCATGGAGCTGCCTTGGCATCCCACCCAGAAGGTAGCAGGGCGAGCACAGGCCGCTGGGGTGCCTGCAACTCTCTCTGACCTAACCAACCAGCCTCTCACACACCCCCAGTTCTCCCACAGAGCTGCCAGAAAAGGTCTGCAGCCAGGCTCGGAAAAGTACATTCAGTGGCTTTTCATCCTCTGCACAGCCCAATTCTTTGTAATTAAATGGTGTCTTTTCTCTGCTCCTCTCGGCATGTCCTGCAAAGAAACACCCGAAGCACCTTTTTAATTGCAGATTCCTGAGTCTCCTCTCAGGCTTTATGATACAAGTATCTGGGGACAGAGGCCTGAGAATCTGTATTTATTTTGAGTCCCCTAAGTTGATTTCGATGTCAAGGCTGAGAACCACTGTAATCACACCTCCGCCTGGTTGGCCCCTGTTTGAGACTCAGGCATTATGAACAGAAAATAAAAACTCAGAGCAACTCTAAACCAGGTCTCCCTCCATGAACTCTTTGCTGATTTATCTCACTATTGTCTGCTGACCTGAATAAGCAGCTTTTGTTTACATAGGTTATATGAGCAAGCAAAATGGAGAAACATTAAAATATCTAATAACCTCTTTACATGTTACCATAAGCAATATAGTTTTATAAGAAATAATTTTATTTTCCAGAATCAAAAAAGGGTGAGAAAAGTGGCACTTCTATAAATTTCTTTAATATATGGTTTAATGGAAGAAAGAAGAAAGCCAGGTTCTCATATTAGCTTTTGCATTAAATATGTTGCTATATCACGTATCATGCTGTCTCCAGAAAATTCCACCAGACACTCATGAGAGAATGAGAGCAAGAAAAGCAAATGATGTCTTAGTAATACTAGGGAAATAACTTTGACCTTACAGAGGACCCTTCAAAAAGGTCTTCAGGGTCTCCCGGTAAACCCCAGCCACACTTTGAGGACGCCGTTCTAGCCCATCTCTCGTGCTACTTTTCCTTCACCTTCACATACTTGCTCATTCCTCTGATTTCACTGTGAGTATATTCTGGTGCCTTCTTTATTTTTACAAATGTTCTGCTTATTTCCCAATTGTGGTATGCACGTGCACAGGTGTGCGTAAAAATCATTAGCTTTAAGAAACAGAAATCCACTCAAACTAGGTTAAACCAAGAGAGGTTTGTGGTAAGGACACTGAGGAACCTCACTAAACTCCCAACGCGGGGTGCAGCTAGGTCCCACCGTGTTTGCTCCCAGACTTGGGGCTCCGCACATGGGCCCACTTTCCACTCTACAAACTCGGGTCCCCTGCAAGGCTCCTGCTCTCCTGAGAGGGACTCTGAGTTACCATGATGCTACCCCTGTTACATGACCTTGTAGTTCCCTATCCTACAATTTGTCACTAACAAGTCATGATTCTAAACTCCTGGGTGGGAAAATTTGGTTGGCCCGGCATGAAGAAGTTTTTGGCAGGGGTGGTGGAGTTTTTCTGATGGTTTATTGATATCCACAGAGACATCAAGGGCCACACAAGGAACCAAATATTATAATGTCGGCTCTCAACCCTGGTTGTTCAATCCTGGTGTAATTTGACAGCATCACAAGCCAGTTATTGGTGCATTAGGTGGCCCCATTCAGACTCTGTGGTTTCACATACAACAGGAAAGAAATAATGGGCATTCCTAGGGCAGACTGCAAGCTCTGTTCAGTAGAAATATCATGTGAGCCATGTATATCACTTATGTTTTTTTCTAGTCACATTTAAAAAGTAAAAATAAACTAGTGGAATTAATGTTAACATATTTTAACCCAACCCATCCAAAATATTATTTCAACATGCAATCAGTATAAAAAGGCGATCCTGAGAAATTTTATATCCTTCTCTACTAAAGTTTTCAAGATCAGTGTATACATAAAATACATGTTAATTAGTACACTAAATTTTCATCAGAAATATTTGATCTGTATTTAGAGTTCATAAAATTTAGAGCTGAAAGAGCAAATCCATGTATCCAAGTTGTTTCAAACAAATTTAGAACTCTTCCAGTAGCTGAATCAAATGTCAGTTTTCAAATTTTAATTAATGATAACCAAATTAAATTAGGTTAAAACTCCAGTTCTTCAGCTGCATTAGCCACATGTCAAGTGCTCGGAAGCCCCATGCAACCAGGGGCCACATTTCAGACACAGCAGGTGTAGCCTGAGAGCCAGCGCCTGCTTTCCTGCACTTTGTCTCCCACACACCAGCAGAGAGCTGCCCACTAGGGATGCCCAGGAAGTATTGTTGATGGAAACTCAGTTATAACTGCTCAGACCTAATTGCTCAAGGACCCTTAGGAGTTGCATATAAATGTTTTTCTTCAACATTGCATTAAACATTAAATGCATATAAGGAACCTGTTCATTAAAGGGATCCTGTAATGATTGAACTCTATCAAATCAATCACTTTTCAGTCATTTGGGTGCAAAGAAAAAGTTTTTTTTTTTATATCAGGTTTATTTTAAGCAAGGCAGAGACACACAGAAAACCAACTGAAGGCTATTCAACAAATGAGCAAACCTGAGAAGCCCAAGTCACATCCTCCACCCTGACGAAGCCAAGGTGAGTTTTGCAGAAGTGCTTGACAATGTGAAGCAAAAAGGTGTGATTTCTGCTTCTGCTTGGCTGCTACTGGCTGCAAGGAAGAACGCAGGATGGCCCGCTGTGAGTGGTGATGGAAATCAGGAACAAGGGTTGGTGAGTGAGCTAACCGCCTTGAGCTCTTTCCAACAGATGGCACTGTAATCGAAAGGACTGCTCCGCGCCTCAGCAAATCAAGTTTCCGCGAGTTCTGAAACCTGATGCTTTTACATCTGCCCATTATATTCTAAAGCTGGCCTATATGCACAGAGCCCATTTTGACTGAATTGAATTATTTAAAGCCTCCCTCTGTTCAATCAAACAAGCCTTTGAAGGTTTAGTGTTAGCCACACAAGCTGTTCATTTGTTCATTCGCTCATTCATTCACTCATTAAACTCTGCTTGAGTGCTATCAAGTATCAGGTGCCACACCAGGGAGCTAGGAACACATGGAAAAATGAGACTAGATCCTGCCCATAAGGAACTCACAACCAGGAAAATCAGACACTCACATAGATAACTGCAAAATTTTGAGATTCAGTACTGTGTACGTGAGATACAATTCTGGTCTGGAGTTTGGAGGAGGAGAGAATTGAGGACTTTTTTTTTTTTTTTGCATTGTGATGAATGTAGAAAGCTGGAGAATTGTCACCAGACAAAAGTGAAGAGGAAGGCGGGGAATGTCCACTCCTGCAATGAGAACAAAGATACACAAGAGCCTCCCACGTGGTCTCCCTGCTTCCACTCTGGCCCCACTGTGGTCTACTGGACAGTCACACTGCTGTCAGCATGACCCCTTTGAAATGTGCATCAGATGTCATTACTCCCTGATCTCAAACTTCCAACAGCTTCCTCTCACGCTGGGAATAAAATTCAAAGTTCCCACCATGGTCTAAGGACCTTACATGACAGATCCTTGCTGTATTAGACTTCCCTTCTTTCCACGGTCCCCCTGGCTCACAGTTTCAGCCACGCTGGCCTCCTGGGTATTCTCCAAACATTGTAGAAATGCTCCCATCTGAGGGCCTTTGCAAAGTGCCTTGTCAGACAATCCTACCTACATGAAACAGAAAGAACTCTTCCATCACTCTCCATCCCCTTGCCCTGCTTTATGTCTCCACACAGCATTCAGTACTATGGCATCACATTACGTATTTAGCTATTCACCTGTGTACCATCTGACTTCTCCACTGGATTATAAGCACCATGAGGGCAGGACCTTGGTTTGTTGTGTCCACCACTATATCACCAGAGCCTGGAACAGTTCTGGCACAAGGCAGGCTCCCCAAAAGGATTTATACAATGAACAAATAATTGAATGAGGCTTGGGAAAATATGCATATTTCAAAGGACTGCAAGTATCTAGCATGGCTAGTATAAGGACATGGGAGGCAGTTTGGAGAAGCTAGAAATAGACAGGTGCTCAGTGACCAGCTAGCTCATGAAGAGCCCTGTACTCCTGGCTAAGAGTTAGGCTGTATTCTGAGGACAATGGGGAGCCAATGAAGCTCGTTAAAGAAAGAGATGACATAATCAGATCTGCATATTCACATAAATCAGGCTGCCAAGGGGTAGACAGGGTGGAAAGGGACTGCAAGCAAAGTGCTAGGACACTTTTCCAATCCTTTCAGTTTCCTCATCTGTAAAATGGACACAACAACAATACCTTAGTACTTAGCCATAGGCTGAAGTGATGGCTAAGGGAGTTAATGAATACAAAATATGTAACACAATACTTGGCAATAGGAAGCTATCAATAAATATTATCCATTACCATCAATACTCGGGAAGCTTAAAGGATGATGTCTGAGCTTCTGCTCAAGTGACTTACTGCTTGGAATGTGGCGCCTTTGACTCTGGTGGGATCTACTAGAAGAAAGAACTCATTTCTGGGAACAGAGAATAAATTCTATTTTTGGGCAAGTGCAGTTTGAAATAACTCTGGGATGTCCAGGAGAGATATGTGGTAGACGGTCTGGTATAAAGGTCTAAAGATCAGAAGGGAAGTTTAAATCAAAGATAAAGATTCAGAAGACTCTCTTACTTGACAAACAATCGTCCTGGTCCCTTGTAAGCAAACTCTGAATTCAAATTACACAAAGTAAACTCACTGGAGTAAAAAGAAACCACCTTACTCTATCCAGCAAAGCTATCACTTAGAATTGAAGGGCAGATAAAGTGCTTCCCAGACAAGGTAAAGCTAAAGGAGTCCATCATCACCAAGCCATTATTACATGAAATGCTAAAGAGACTTATCTAAGAAAGAGACAATCAAATCTATGGACATTAAAAGGGAATAAATTCACAACTATCAGCAACTGAATCTAAAAAAAAACAAACCAAGCAAACAACCAAAACAGGGACAGAATCATAGATATGGAGATCATCTGGAAGATTATCAGCTCGGAGGTGGAAGTGGGAGGATAGGGAAATGGTACAGGGGTTAATAAGCATAATCAGTAGGTACAAAATAGACAGGGGGATGTCAAGAATAGTATAGGAAATAGAGAAGCCAAAGAACTTAAATGCACAATCCATTGACATGGACCAAGGTAGGAGGGATTGTTGGAGGGAAAGGGGTTACCAGGCAGAGGGGGTCATAAGGGGAAAAGTTGGGACAACTGCAATAGCATAATCAATAAAATATATTTAAAAAATAAATAAAAAGAAACCATCTTATGGAGCTGAAAAGCAAAATTCCATTACAGGAATTAACCCTAATTCTGAGCTTCTCACTAGCTCCTCCAAATGTTCCCAAAGTCCCCCTTTATATTTCTCCTGGGCACGGAGAAAAGAGTTTCACGTACTGAAGGCTTTTTCTATATTCTCATCCAAGGCCTTCTCCAATTTCCTATTTTCCAATGTGCCCCTACATGAAAAGGCTGAAAAACCTTCAAAAGTCTAAATATTACAGCTGAGAGACCTTTCAGCTTTGAGGGCACTTTTTTTCCTCAGCTGAATTTTAAAACTCACAATACTCCTCTCCTACTCCTACTTCAAGGTTCTGAGAATACCTGTGTGAAATATGGTGTGTGGTACTGGGGAACTTGACTCTACCTAGTTCCCTGGGACTAGAGATTCAAGAGGACTAGGAAGAGCAGAGAGGAGGTAGCTCTGAAGCTGGTGCAGAAAAAATCCTGAGGTTCCCACACAAACAACAGCTTTGGTGCCATTGAAAGGGCAGTGGATCTCCACTCATATATGCATACATTCTGTCAGTCATTCAACACATAGCTGCTCAATACCTAAAGCATGTGCCAGGAACTGCGTTGCCCGCAGAGGAAGCAACCGTGAACAAGACAGAGAGACACGGTCCCTCCTGCAGCTTCAAGTCTTGTTTCCTGCTCCTCAGATTCCTTGGGATTATCCAAAACATAGTAAAAACCTTTTTAATTTTCATTCATCCATTTGACAAAGATTTATGGAGGGTGCTATACTGGCCCCTGGGGTTACAATGCTAACTAAAACCAGACAGTTACAATTCAGTTGAAATGTCATGGTGAGGCAAAAACAGTGGGCCAGTAGAGCCTATAGAAAAAGCTCCGTGATAGATTATGCTCATCCACAAAGTCTTTGGAATTGCCTCCCATGCCCGTCCCACTGAGAGAAGCTGTCTATGTCCCTTCTCTTTGAATCTGGCCCGGTTGTCAGAGGGTGTTGACCAGTAGATTATGGCAAAGTAATGGCTTACCCAGGCTTTAAAGTAGCAGCAGCATCCTGTCTTGGAATGCTTGCTCTAGGGGAAGCCAGTTGCCATGAAATGGGTCTGAACACTCTGAGGCAGCCATACTGTGAGGAAGCTCAAGCTAGCTGTGTTGAGAGCATATGCAGGGAGAGAGGCCCCCTGAGTTCTGGTTATTCGACCCTCCCAGCCAGGTAACAACACAAGGGAAGAAGCCACTTTACATATAACATTTTGGGTGGTGCTTTTGTCTGAGTGTTTGTATCTCCCTAAAATTTGTATGTTGAAATTCTAATGCTCAATATGATGGTATTAGGAGATGGGGCCTTTGGCAAATGTTTAGGTCATGAAGATAAAGCCCTCAAATGTGGAATTTGTGTTATTTTTTTTAAAGTGACTCCACAGTGATCTTTGACCAAGTCAGGACACAGCAAAAAGGCACCAGCTATGAACCAGGAAGAAGACCCTCTCTGGACCAGGCTGGCCCTTCCAGCCTCCAGAATTGTGAAAAATAATGCTCTGTCTCTAAGTTACTCAGTCTATAGCATTTCGTGGTAGCACCCCAAATGGACTAAGAGAAGGCTTCTCTGAAAAGGTGCCATTTAGTTTGAGACCCAAACGATGAAAAGGATTTTGACATACACGGACCAAGGTGAAGAGCATTCTAGGCAGTAGAAAGGGATGTCCAAAGAACCAGAGTTGGGGAGGTTCTTGGGTTGTTTAAGGAGCTGAGATTGAACCAGTGAGGCAGGAATATGGGGAGCAAAGAGGGGAGCTGAAGATTAGACTGGCAGGGGGACAGGAATAGACCAGGAAGGCCTTGTTAGCCATGGCAAGGTATTTGAATTGTGTTCTAAGGACAGTCGGAAGCCTTTCAACAATTTTAAACACAAAAGAAACATGATTTGTATTAAAATCATAAGAGATCCCTATTGCTGCTATGCAGCTCTGTGAGTACTTTGGTCCCTGCTCTGTGACTTTGATCACTGCCATAATTTATATCACTCAGAGTAATACCTGGCATACAGAGAGTATTCAAGGAAAAAGGTTAAATGAGTGACCCAAGAATGAACTGGAAAGGAATAAGAATAAAGGAAGGGAAACCAGGAAGGAAGGCATTGCAATAATCCAGGTGAAAGACAGTGGATGTGGCTGGAAGTGGAAAGAAGAGCAATGTGTTGAGAAATCACCAGAGTTAGAAAAGACTCAAGTTCTGGTTCTCAGATGTATCAATGTACAACCTTGAGCAAACCAAACTTCCTGAGCCTCTAGTGCTTCACTCGCCTGTAAAATCTTCTCAATATAAAAATCTCTAATTTACATTGGTAGTGTGAGAATCCCATGAGAAAATAGAAGGAAAGCACTCTGTCAAATTGTGTGTTGCTAACACATGTGAGGAGGCATTAATGCTGCTACTGCATTCTTTCCTGATGGCCTGATGGGTTCATGAGAAATACAGCCACTGGATTTTATAGCATCTCCTAGATTTCTCGGGGAGTGAGTATAGGAGTTTAATCCCTCTGAGGCTGACACCGTGATTTCATGAGCCATTCTACCTCCTGAAGCTCCACACCATTGTCATGAGAAGCCAGATTCCTCCTTCTGCACCAGAAACCTCTCTCCCTTTAGAGCGGCAATTCTCAAACTTGAGCACACACCATTAGTTCCCAGAGGCTTGTTAAAATGCAGGCTGCTGAGCTCCACCCTTGGAGCATCTGTTTGCATTTCTAACAAGCGCCCAGGTGAGGCTAATGCTGCTCCTCTGTGGTCAAGTTTGAGAACTGCCTTAGACAAGCATGCACTCAATTTTCTTTTCTGACTTAGGGGGAGGGGGGATTTCTATACTTGCCAGAGGACATTCACCAGAATATTCAAGAACTAACAACAACAAAAAAAAATTTCCTCCAGGTACTTAACATGAGATCTAGTTGTTCTTGTTTTAAATAACTGGTAGGTTTTAAAAGCATGGAACACGGTGTACCAACATCCTAGGACCAGTGTGAGGATTAAGAGTTAATGCATTGAAAGCACCTAGAGCCACAGCTGGCACCAAGTAAGCACTTGATAAATGCGAGCTGTTAGTATTACCATTCCAAAGTGTGACTCATGTAATTGGTTATTTTATGGTTTTCACATAAAAACTGGTAGGAAGTTCAGCTTCAAATTTGTGACCCACCTCTGGGTATAGGACTGCATTTCGGGAACAAACGTCACTCCCAGCCTCATCTAGCATTGTAATCTATATTTTTCTTAGCACTCAATTCCCTTTTATTTCTTATCGAATCATTATGTGATTCTCTGAATGCCACTTTAAATTCTTTCCGGAACAAGGTGGATCTTATGTATGAAGAATTAGTCCTCCATTCATTTACGCAGCCTCTCTATGAATAGTCAAGGTGTCTCAGGTTCAAGATCCCCATACCCCAACTGCTTCAGGAACCTGATCAGTACCATTTTACATGTCCCAGCACGTCAAGCACACAGCAATTATAGTAAACCATATGAGAAACATACATAAGAACATGGTTGTTTGACACCTGTCTTGCCATTCAACTTTCTGTCCTTTTGATTCTTAGAATGATACAGAATACATTCCACAACACCAAGCTGCTGTCCAACTTTTGCTGCCTTTCTATTAGAATAATATTATTAACCCACCATTGATAGAACACAGTCTTTCCATTGTTTTAGTGACATCACTCATTCAAGAAGCAATTACTGAGTGGCTAATATATGTCACACACTGCGCAGGGCATTAAGGAGGTGATAGGCGACAATACTCAAGACACTATCTGTCCTCGAGGAATTTAGAATCTAGTGAGCAGACCCATAAATTGGCAGGCTATTACCATACTGCAAGGTGCCTGTTATGAATCATAAAGGTCAACAACATCTACTGGATACCTGCTACACGCCAGGCACTATTCTGTGCATTATATATGAATGATCCATTTATCCTCACACCAACCAGATGAGGCAGGCACTTCCATTCCCCTCACTTTGTAGTTGAGGAAACGGAAGCACAGAGACTGAAAGGGCATACTGTAAGAGGCAGAAGCAGACTTCAAACTCAAACTCAGGCAGTCTAACTCCAGGGCCTGCACCCTGAATCTCCCTATTTAACTGCCTTTCTGCAATGCAACGTGAAGGTAAGTTGGAGGAGTAAAGGGTCAAAGGATCTTTGGACCCAGCAATGCAAACAAGTAAGTTTGGGCAGAAAAAATAATTAGTGAAAAGAGAGAAGGGCAGGACCTCTAGCAAAGCAGATTAGGTAGCAGAATGAGACAGCATTCCATGGCACAGCACCAGGGGCTGAGGAAAGGCTGAATAAGCAGCCTGCGGTAATGACCCACAGAGCCATTGGAGGGTGGCCACGGTAGCAAATTCGCGCCACCAGCCCCCAGGAGACTGGTAGGCCCCACACAGGTAGCAATTTTAAGAATCAAAATCAGCGATTTCCATCAAGTTCATCAACAGACTGTGAGACCTGAGGCCTGAAGAGGCATTCACCTCCAGCCTTCACACGTGGAAGAGGAGGATAATCCTGCAGCAAGCATTGTGCAAGACTTCTGTGTCTACCTGCAGTCTGCGCTTTAATGTTGCATTTGTGACCTACAGAATTTATTAATGATCTTCCAGGCCTAGATTAGGGTCCTGTTCCCGTTACCTATTGCTGCACAACATACCACACCAAAACTAACTAGTAAGACAGCCATTGTATTATGAAGCTCACAACTTTGCAAGGTAGGACTTGGTGCACGCTAGAAGGGAAATGGCCATGGGATGGTTCAAATAATTGGGTTTGGCTGGGGCCACCTGTCTGAGGCCTTGGTTTTAGATTCCAGTTGAATTCCTAGGTTCTTCTCTACATTACACAAGCTGGCATTGAAATGCTAAGATGGCTTCTTCACTCCAATGCTGGCACCTGGCAGGAAGAGCTGAATAACCAGAGCTCACTGGGCCTCTCTCTCCCCACAGCCTCTCTACACAGCTACCTTGGGCCTCCTCACAGCTGGCAGCCTCAGAACAGTCACACCCGTTACATGGCAGCTGGCTTCCCTTAGAGCAAGCATTCCAAGAGAAGATGCTGCTACTTCTTTAAAGCTTGGGTGAGGCCATGCCTGACATATCCAACTGGTCAACACAGTCTCAGAACCAAGCCAGATTCAAGGGGAAGGGACATAGACATTTCCTCTTAAAGAATTTGTGGACAAGGCCGTTCTGCCACAGGTGCTTTCTACAGCCTCACATTGTACTTGCCTCACCACGACATTTAAGCTGAATCTCAGCTGCACAATCTTAGTCAACATTGAAACTCCAGAGATCAGCACCGCCCCCTCAATAAATCTCCAACTTTCGGTCGAGAGCCAAGGCGCAGGTGTATGGCCTGCAGTGGTCTGAATAAGTGTAATGGTTTATTTCCTTATTCACTGCACTGTCCCTGACCACTTGTTATGTGCTACACTCTGTGTGATGATATGAAGATAGAAAGAGCATCTCTTGTCCTTCCTTGTGGGATGTGCCCTCTAACGTGGTAGATGTGAATGTGACCATAACATCTCACATGCATTGGATGCCTACTACGTGGCCATCTCCATGCATCATTCCATTAACAGCCCTATAAGAGACAGACTCATTAAACTCATTCCTCAGACAAGAAAGTGGAGGCAGGCTTTAAGAGCCTAAGCCCAAATGTCTCAAACCCAGAACTCCTAACCTATGGGCCATCCCACTTCCTGCAGGATAACGTAAGCTGGTCATGACCTACAGGCACCTGGGGTGTGAAGGCTGAAGAGTAAATCAGAATGGCAGAAGTCATAAAGTGAGCAGGAACAATTTAAACCATAAAGTGATTTGGGACAATCTTGAAATCCTATCCATAGCCTTTCCACTGCTTGGGATATGGTAGCTATGAGGCAGAATTATTTTGCTGCCCACAAACCTGAATATAAATGCTTGATTCCTTCTGTTAGAAGAGAGAGCTCTGTTAAGACAAATTCTGACAATCCCCCATGTCCCTCAGTGGCACGTAAAAGTCAGACGGTTTGGATATTCAAAAGCCTGATGCAGGTCTGGACTGCAGAAGGCCTGTGGCAGCAGGCATCTGGGGGTACTGTTTGCCTTGGCTGTCATGAGTTTTGACTTCAAAAGTCATCCTTCCAGTTAGGGAAGAAGGGATTCTCCTGGGGAGAAGACACTTCTGTGATTGTCATGAACCTGGGTGCAAAGCTAGACACATTACACTGCTCTCTGCCCTGAAGGCTCTTGACAGCCTGAGGTAATAAAATTGCCAGTTATTATAAAGTGGCTTTTTCTTTGTATTTTTGTAGGTTACCCTGGAAACTCCAGCAGGCCATGACTATGAGGAAGTTCCTGGGGATACAGGAATCACCATGAGGCCTTGAGTAAGGTTCCCAGTGCTGGGATCCAGTGATCCAGCACAGCTGCTAGGCTCCCATGTTTCTGCCTGATGCTCCTACATGGACAAATGCCCGGGAGTATCCTTGCAACCCTGGACACACCGCATCCCTGGGCCCTTCCTAGCTGAACCTCCCCTCTCATTCCCCATTACCAAACCAAGTACCCTTGAAACAAAATATTCGGTACAAAGAACCAGATTGCCTGTTTCCCGGCCCTCACTTCGTCTGCCACTCTCCCCATTTCCTTGCCCCCAGTCAAATGCTTCCTTCCTTTCCCATTCCCTCCCCCCCCCACCCCGTGAACATGTGAGAGCACAAACAAATAGTGGGAGCAAGGGTGTGGTTATCAGCACCAGTGGCACCCACACGCCTCCCCACGAACAGTGCCAGGAGGTGAATTTTTCACCAAATCCTTAATAAGAAAAAAAAAAATGTACAGTGAGTTTTCATGAAATTCAGTTTGTTCAATTTAAATTCAGTTTTGAGGTCTCTTTTGAGCAGCTACTGTAACAAATACCCAATATCTTGGTGGTTTTAATGCAATAATAGTATATTTCCTACTATGGTGGTAATTAAGCTGTTGTCCCTCTTCTCAAAACCCACCTTTCCATGCTCCTACCTTAGGATCTCCAGCTGGAACTGAGCAAACCACACAGGTCATAGGGCTTCGATCGGTGTTTCTGCCAGTAGGAGGTGCTAGAAGGAGGAGGGGGGTGCAAGGCTGGAGGAGGGACAAGGGATGCGGCCCTTCTAGGGCTTGTTTTGGGTTGGTTTGAGGTTTGGGGGGGGACTGTTTTGTCTTGCTATACCTAGCAATGTCACGTGAGCACCACCTTCTTACCTGGCAACAGCAGCAGAGCTGTTTCTAAAAGAAGTTGGTTTCGCTCTACAGGTTTCCCCTCTTTCTCAGAATGAGCCTCGAGTTCCCAGAGATTTGGGCCCCGAGAGCTACCATGCCCCTCCTCAGAGGTGGGGGTTTCAGTTCTGCACCCGTTCACTGGTAGTCCGGTGAGAAAGCTCAGCCATCACCAGGGCCTCGGGTCCTCCGAAGGAACCTTAGTGTCTGTCCCACACGTAGGGAATGAAGAGAACAGAGGATTGTGGGAGGTATTTAAGGACCAGGAGCACGTGTTGAACTTGACTTCCGCCACTTCCTGGTCATTTAAATGCAAGGGAGGCTGGGAACTGTAGTCCGGCTGTGGCTTTTGTTGCAAGCAAGGCAATCATTGACACAAAGTACTTCCTACACGTAGGTGTCAGGACGTCCTTTCATAAGTCAGAGGACTAGTAAATGGTAGGTTTTTGTCCCCCAAACCCCAGGGCTCTTGGTCAGTGAAATCCAAAAGGCTGAGGACCATTGTTCGTGCTAACACAGCACGCCCAGATGCCTTCTTTATGCTGACATAAAGCCATGTCCTGAATCTGCTTATGCTCATTGCTGAGTTACACCCTCTTTCCTCATGAGCGCAGTGACACATAAAACTCCTCTCCACTATTGTATGGAAAACTTATAATCGTCTGTCATCCTTGATTCATAACATCAGA
The DNA here is from genome assembly GCA_007922815.1 of Macrotus californicus. NCBI lineage: Eukaryota > Metazoa > Chordata > Mammalia > Chiroptera > Phyllostomidae > Macrotus > Macrotus californicus. The sequence continues at coordinate 62,301 of VMDR010002273.1, read as the reverse complement.
GTCACAGTTGTTCTCTAGTAAGCTAGCATATGAGAGGCTCCGAATGACTGTTGAAACTGGGACAGCATTGGCCAAACCCTTTGATCTCCCTAGAAGAAACTTCCTACTTAAAAAAAAAAAAAAGACAAAAACAGAGTTTGAAATAGTCTCTGTGTTAGTTTTGATATACTGATTTCTGCCTTTTGTAAAACTTGCTTTCCAGATAGTTGCTTACATTAATGTATTTACACTTGACTCTTTCGTTAATCTTTGCAAACTATGAAATGTTTTGCATAAATCTCCACCTACCCATAAATCACTTTTGAATTCATATTAGGTAAGGTAACTGTAAAGGTATAAGTCGTCTGACCTTTAGAAGGCAATGCTGATTATGAAACATTCTTACGATATTATCCCATTGCCTACAAAATAAAAACAAGTTTAGGCTTCAGTGCTATTTCTATTTTATTAAAAAAAAATAATTGAACTAGAAGTTTTCAGGGTAAATAGGCAGAACCCTTGTAATTAGTGCAGAAAGAATTTTTTAAACCCAAGTCAGGACTGTGGGAGGTAAAGAGGCAATTAATAGTCTCTCTCTCTCTAAGTATATTTATACCAAAAGAAAAAAATTTAAAAGAAGAAACATCATGCCAGCGGGGTTTTTTAAAGACTACTGTTTTTTCTTCTTTTTCTGTAACTTTTGCAAATCGAGGATGAGCTTGCCTGTGACTGACTATTGCTAGAAAATCTTCAATTCCGGAGGGCCCACGAATATAAAAATCAATACATTAAAGACCTCCAGAAACCTACTCCTCTTCCATTTTCCCTCTCTCATTCAAAGATACATGAACACCCAGCAAGTCGCTGGAGCTAGAAAACTTAGCATCATTCTTGGCAGCCTCCCGCGTCCTGTTTCTGTACAAATACCTATCACTGCATGCATGATATTGCATTGTGTGTATTTATTATTATTCTTGCCTTTCCTTCCAGCTACTGATACACAGAAGCCATTCTGGGACTGTTTCTGTGTCTCTAGTGCTTGGCATGGTGCTGAGAGAAAGTAAGCACTAGACAGATGAACTTGAACTCTTTCTGTTCCCTAGATCTTCACCCTTGTCACCAAGTCCTGCCTCTTTTTTTTCTCTAAAATGTCTCTTGAATCTACCCTCGCCCTCAACATTTGGAGGGATGTTGTCACGCCCATTTGGACTATCCAGAATCTTCCATTAACGGTTCTCTCTGACTCAGGCTCACAACTGCTCCACTGCCCCCATACAGCGGCCAAGTTACCTTTGTACACACAAGTCCAACCGAGGTCCCCCTTTGACTAATGCTGTCAGTAGTTCCCCAGCATCTGGAACAGAGTCCAGATCTCTCAGCCTGATTCTCAACCCAGCCGACCCTGCCCGGGTTCATCTCCAGAATCTTATCCCTGTGTGTCCTGAGCTCTAGCCATTTCAAACAAATGATCAGTTAACTGAGATGCGTTCCATTCATCTCAAAAAACGATTCTTTAATTTGTTCTTTCTCTTTCTTCCATTTAAAATGCCTTTCCCACTCTCCTTAGAAAACTCCTCCTCATCCATCCATGCCTAAATTAAAGTATCACTTCTACCAAGCCAAATTCTCCAATGATTTGCTTATGGATCTTCCTCTTACACTAAATTTTGTGCCCCTGAAGGGTAGGGACTGTGTCTAAATTATTATTTTTGCCTGGTGCCAAATTCAGTTTCTGATACCAAAGGCATCAAAAAAATCTTTGTTAAGAATAATTGCCGACCAGAACCTAGAATTCGTTGGTGTTCTGAAACCCTAACTGGTACTTTCACAGCTACAAAGGCTGGATTCCTGGTCTTTTCAGGATGACTCCCCACATGTGTTATTTTAGTGCAAACTGGAAACTCTCCAGCGCCCTCTGCTCAAAATCACCAACTTGATAACATCCATTTCTAAGCAGCTAAAAAAAAAGTGAATTTACCTCTTTGGGGGGGAAAAAGCTGCTGGTGTTATGAATCTGAGACGAAGTTAGCATATAGTCCTTTTCGTTGAAGGTAATTATGATAATCTTATCCTAATTTTGAACTGCATTCATATACATTATCTTACTTGATAACGTATTGACATAGGTGGAAACAGTCAAATGCATTAGAGGGAGTCGTTTGGACGCCAGCATCAGAACGCCAAGGCTTCCAGCCCCAGCTCCTCCATTTGCTAAATAGTTAGCCTTGGGACCATTATTTAACCTCCTTAAACCCATGTTTCCTCATCAGTGAAAAAAATAAGGAGAATGATAGTAAGAATAAGTGTTATTTTTTTTTATGTTATATAAACACTATTCTAAGTGGTTTCCATATAATTCATTTAACCCTATATCAAATGAAGTTAAGTACCATGAACTGCCTTTCTTTAGGAAACTGAGGCATAGCTAGCAAATGGCAAGGCCAGGATGGGGACCTGCACTCTTAACCACCGTGGAGATCACCCCCGAGATTTCCTCAAACACCAAATAAGACCAAGCAAGGCCAGCCCTCAGCACAAAGCCTGCGACACAGTAAATCCTTAAACTCTGCTCATGACTGTTAGTGAGGAGGACAATAGCAAATATTCAGCTGAACTGCATTGTTATCTAATCACCTGTCTACACCAAGCACCAAAATAGTCACTTTTCTGCAGCCTCAGAAGGAAACCAAAGAGTGGGGACAACCAAACGAGAGGACAGATACAGAGGCAGTTTACAAGCAAAGGTACTTTAGGAAAAGAATGAAGGTGTTGTGACAGGCAGGAATTTTCTGAGAGACACCACCACACCTGTATTTAATTGCCCTGCTCCTAGTGTAAGGACCGCTGGTTTTTCTCCTTAACAATCAGTCCGAGCCTATGGAGAAAGGAGAGGGCCCTACCCTGAGATAATTCTCTACTAATTTACATGTCTCTCTGACACCTCATTGCCAGACCAGAGGGCACATGTTAGTTACCGGGTCAAATGGAGGATCGAGCATTGGCTTACACTCTAGTTCATAGTAAATTCTGCACAAGTCACATACCCACTTTACGTCAAATGTCTGCTTTCTTTCACAAGGATATAGGATAATAAAAGGCACAAAAGGAAAGAAGGGAAAAAGGGAAAGGGGAAGGAAAGGGGAAGGGAAGGGAAGAAGGGAAGGGAAGAAGGGAAGAAAGAAAGAAAGAAAGAAAGAAAGAAAGAAAGAAAGAAAGAAAGAAAGAAAGAAAGAAAGAAAGAAAGAAAGGAAGGAAGGAAGAGCCCTAGATTGGGTTTTTCCTGTGAACACAAATCACATGATCATTTTGTCTAGGTCCACATGGGATCCAGCATGATATAGAATTTAAAAAAAAAGAAAAAAGCCATCCAAACCCATTCTCCCTCACTCTCTCCCCTAGGACTCCGGTGGGGGGCAGGGTTTCTCAGCAAATTCACCTGCTTCCCATGTTTTACCATTTGACTCGTTTTTTCCCCTCCAGACCACATGGATTCATTTTCCTTCCTTGTGGTTTTACTGAAAGCAAAATGACAGCGACTCTCACTTAAAGTAGCAGGTTGATTATTTTTAATTGAAAGAAAACATGTCACTACAGACATATACAATGCATGTCGGGTGAAGCTCCTGTCTGTGGGAAGCTCTGTCTGGGAAGTTTCTGCAATGATAACCCACATCTTCACTGTCTAGTACAGCAGCCACGAGCCATACGTGCTTTTCGGGTTTTTGAAATACGTCTACTGCAGTTGAGGAAATGATTATTTTGTGCCATTTAATTTTAGTGAGTTTGAACAGCCACATACAGGGGGTGACTGCCATATTGGCCAGAGCACCTCCATAGACTACCATTCACTTCTGCTAATGAGTGTGAAACGGCTACTAGGGTTCACGATCTGAGCTCCCAAGATAACCAGAAAAGCAAAGTCGGAGGAAGTCGGTCCTCTGAAGGTGGGAAGACTTACAGAGATGACCAAAACCAGATGTTTCCCAAACTGGCTCCTAGAAGAACTGACCCTCAAACTTGCCCCGGGCCACTTTATCGCTCTTCGGGTCCAACACAGGAACGAATTCCTCCTCCATCATTTGTAAGCAAAAGTGGGCTGTGGACATGTAAGTGGCAGGGAAACTCTGGGACTGACTGCTACCATTGCAGCAAGGACGGACAGAAGAAACCAAAAACATAGTTCGCCCAAAGAAAAACAAATAATTTATCTCCATTCTTTTTCCCTTATAGAAGCCTGTCCCCTGTCGTGCCTTATGCTGGGAACTGGAGCGATCTACTGTCTTACGAAGATCAGTGTGCTAAGGAGGAGGGGAAGGTGACAAGTAATGCAGGGCTTGTGAAGAGCGAATGCCAAGCCTTTGTGAAGATGCAAGAGTGTGCAAAGGAATGTGGGGCTGTGTCTTGTGAACAATAGGAGCGTTGGCCTTTCTGAAGCAGAGAGGAGACGTGATCGGTGCAGGTTTTGTGAAGACACTGTGGCTTTGGAAAGGGGTGTGAGGAGCCATTCAGGAGGCCTTTGCCCTTGTTTTGGCAAAACGGGATAAAAGTGAGGACTCTGAGAGCAATAGGAAGAGAATAGGGTGGAGTCAACAGGTGTTTAGGGGCAAAAGTACAAGAACTTCTTAATAATTGGAGAAGGACTGAGGAAGAGAAGGTCCTGGTTCAGAGCTGAACAGAGAAAGATGCTATTCCCTGAGATAAAGACACCACAAAGGACCACATTTGGGGGAGGAAGAAGTTTCATTTTGGACGCTTACATTTGAAGTATCTTTGATACAACAGGATGGTGGGTAGACAATTGGACATGTGCCTCTGGAGTTAGGAGTTAGTCTATACTGCTAATTCCTTTTAAAAAATACAGAAGTTCAACTAGTAGTTTGGTGAAATGTCTCACTTTTCAACCCAGGAAAGGTGATACCCAGAAGTATCATTAGGCAGAGCAAGGAACAAGCACTTCCCCAGAATTCAGCCTTTCCAGGTCGCAACTCCATCCTCACAGAACCTCAGGCCCCCGCCCCTTTGGAAGAGCCTACACTCACTGCTTCTTCTGGAGTCGCTGCACAATGTGGTCTTGTTCTCACACTGCAGACCACCTGCCTTTGCCCCCTTGGCCTGCCCTTGACCCTGTCCCTTAGGCTGCAATGGTTTTGAAGTGTCCATCCTTTCTGACCTGTGACACCATCTGCTGGACACTTCCTCAGTCTACAGCCACATGATCCCTGCGTCTAGAGGCTCCAGTGTCCACAGAGGCCAGGCTTGAAATGAGCCACTACCTAGCTGCATGCTTTTGTCATGTAGGAATAACCAGTATTGCTGGAGTTTATGACTTCTTCAGAGGAGCTGAAAATGTGATTTTAAAAAATAACAATAATAAATCTCTGCTTTTAGATGCCTAACTCAGATTTTTTTTTAAGTATACCTGGGCCAAACAAAACCTATCCCAAGTCTCATTTGTCCCGTGGGCCATCAGTTTGTGACTTTTTGTGTCATCGATGGCATTTATTGATAATCCCTGATTGACACCTTTTCCCACTGAATCTGAATGCGACTTCAGAATCTATTTCAACACAGTCCTCCAGGGAGGGAGGTAAGGTAGCAAGTATTTCAAGCTGCATGTGAGTTGACACATCTTTGCCAAGTCTGTTCCAGGACTAACTGACGCTCTTCCACAGGAACCAGAGCATCACAAAACGCACCAAAGTTCCTCTCCTCTCCTCTCCTCTCTTCCAGAGAAGCTGCCTCAAATGCCAGAATTCTTTCAGTGCCTGTTTCTCATTGCACATATTGTGTCATCTGGGTCTACAAACTATTCCCGTTCCTTTGCACACTGTCTCTGCTCAGTGACCTTTTAAACACCATGCTAGTTCAATTAAATCAACATCTTTTTCTTTTTCTTTTTCTAGTTGCTCTTGGCCTTCACCTTTCCTCTCAACTTTTTTTTTTTTTTTTTTTGAAATCTCCATAGCATTTCCCTAAACACTGTGTCCTGATTAAAAGCAAGTCCTGGACATTTTTCTCTACATAATTCTCTCATCTGATAATAATTGATGGAAAAGCCTTTCCATACACTGACCTCAGACCTCTACGGCAATAAGAAGAATCTGTAAGCCCTGGTACTTCCTATAAAGCGGCTTTGTTTCCACCCAAATTTAAAGGAATGAAAGTACATGTTCCCATTCATTCCAATTAGTAAAACACAATCATTTTCCCACATAAAATTACAGCTTAGACACCTTTCCTTGGGAAGACATGAAGCTGAACACTTTTAATTGAAGCCAAACAGGAACATTAAGAAGACATATTTCTCTAGAGCTGTCCCCCTTCATGGTCCTTGAATACTGGGTATTGGCTTACATTTTAGCCAAGGTGAAAGATCTGTTTGCTGTTGCCTTTAAGGATCACCATTAAGAAAAGAACCAACAGTTACTCCATCACTGAGTTTTCTTTGTCAGGGGCGGAAGGAGGAGGAATTACAGCCTCATACCTTGGAAAGTACTTGTGTTTGTCGTCAGGGTTACCGTTACAAAGGGCCACAGACAGGGTGTCATAAACGGCAGAAGTTTATTTTCTCACTTTTGCAGGCTAAAAGTTCAAGATCCAAGTATCAGAAAGTTTGGCTTCTCCTGAGGACTCTGTCTTTGGCTTGTAGATGGCTCCCTTCTCCCTGTGTCTTCACAGGGTCTTCTCCATGTGTGTGTTTGTGTCCTAATCTCCTCTTGCTGGATTAGTCATATTGGATTAGAGCCCACCCCAATGATTTCATTTTAACCTCTTTACCTCTTGAAGACCCTAAATTCAAATACAGTCACAGTCTGAGGTCCTGAGTGTTAGCACTTCAACATGTGAATTGGGAAGGGAGGAGACACAATTCAGCCCATAATCGGGGTTTTGAAAATAACCTATAATAGAGCAGAGTGTAAGTTTTCAGTGACAAGTAACAGGAACTCATTCATGCCAGTGAGAACTAATAATGACAGCAATCATCACCATCATGCTAAGAAAGAAGAATACTCTTAAGTCAGTACCAATTTCCAGGGGAGAGAATCTGACTGTCCCAGCTTGGGTCACCGTGGTCCAGTAAGTTATGACCATGGCGAAGTGATCACCTATATCAAATATGAGTGCCTGGGCTGGCCCTGTGAACTCAGGTGATGTCCGTGAAAGGGGGGAGTGCAAGTAGATGCCTGTCCCCTGGCCTGTGAATGTGATTGTCGCTCTAAAACTTGTTACTATGTGGATGAAAATATTTTCCTGCGTGTTCCACTCTTCTTTGTTTTTGTTGGGTTTTTTTGTTTTGTTTTGTTTTTTGCTATGCCTCAGCACCTGTTTCTCTCCTGCTAACTAGCCTACCTAGATATTTCTCCCCTTGAAGCATAGACAATAGGTAACTATAGCAACTTGTTGTACAGGTAATTGCTATAAAATATCGCCCAGGGGTTAGGAAGCCATGGAGACCCTGACCCCTACATTCGACTGGAGCATTAGTTCACAGCTGAGGTGAGTTTCTTGTCTCCAGAACAATCAGTGTCTTACCTTTTAAAAATGAAGAGAAGTGTGTGTGCCGCAATTCTGTCTGAAAGCTCAGGCATTGAAGTGGCCCCAGGAGATGCAATTTCAAACAAGACTCACCTTTTCATCTTCCAGGTCCTTGCCGTGGTTAGGTCTCAGTTGCCTCTAATCTTTTCCTGGGGTCACCTTGGCTTCAGCTGCCCACCGTTTCCAGGAGCAGGCTGATGCAGAAAGGCACAGGGTCAATAACAAGGCCTTCAGATCTAACAAGGCAGCAGCCCCTCAGGGGCAGTCAGTTCAGCCCCCAAAGCTTCCCCAGCATGCTAGGCATCCCAGAGCCCTCCGGGTCCTGGCAATTGCCCTCCTCATTCATTTGCTGTCATTCACAAGGACAATGTCCTTCCCTCTCTTTTTCTTTTTTAAACTAAACATACAAGGTCTGTCCAGGAAAAGCCCAGTCATTGTTAATATAATGAGAATGGTTTGTGAAACATCGATGTAACCCAGCAGCCAAGGAGAGTAGACTGGAATGCACATGTGTGAACAGTGACAGACTTCGCTGTTCTAGTCAGTGGGGGTCATAGACGCCATTGAGTGAGCATGTGTACCGTGTGGCCATCACATTCAAAATGACTGAATGAGTAGAGCAATGAATCTGCATCCAACTTTGTGTTAAGCTTGAACATTCCTCCACGGAAACTATTCAGATGATTCAGAAGGACACAGATATGGGCAAATTGTGATTGGCAGCTTCATCACGATAGCACTTCCGCTCATGTATCATGTCTTGTGCAGAATTTTTTGGCAAAACATCAAATCACTCAGGTGACTCAGCCCCCCTACATCCCAGATATGGCACCCTGTGATTTCTGGCTTTTCCCAAAACTAAAGTCACCTTTGAAAGGGAAGAGATTTCAGACCATTGATAAGATTCAGGAAAATACAATGGGGCAGCTGACGGTAATTGGGAGAACTGTGTGAGGTCCCAAGGTGTCTACTTTGAAGGGGACTGAGGCATCATTGTCTTATGTACAGTGTTTCTTGTATCTTGTATCTTCTTCAGTAAATATCTCTATTTTTCATAGTACGTGGCTGGATACTTTCTGGACCACTAATTCTACAATTAGTGTAGAATTGGAATGACTCACATTAAATTGCTGGCATAAAGAAACAGACATAATCTAGGGTTTTATAAATTCACCCTCTCTTACCAATACTTTGGGAGACAGGTGAGTGATAAGCACACAGATCCTGGAGCCAGCCTGCCTGGGTTCAAAGCCCAGCTCTACTACATACTAGCTCTCCCTTAGATAAGTTATTAACCTCTTTGAGCTTCACGTTCCTTATGCAGTCATTATGATCATTAAATGAGCTAATGTACCTAAAGTGCTTAGAGCTATATAATTTACTGTTATAAATATTACTACTGTGCTAATATAAAATCTGGCCTGAAGGGCCACCAAGGACTTGTCTGTGATCAAATGTAGGGGCTCTCCTCTCAGTTCCTCATTTGGAGCATTCCACTCCCCTGTCTTTTTTATTGCATCCTTCCTAGCACCCAAGCATCTGGGAGCCTCATGAAAACTTCCTCCACCAGCACCCGCCCACAACCCACTCACTCTCTGGCTCTTGTCATCTACCCATCCCTCACCCCATTCCTATTCTGCCTTCTCACAGCAGGGCCAATGTCCAGCCCTTACGGCCAATGCTCTGGTTAGAAAAGCAATAAGAAGAAAGCAGAACTTCTGAGGACTCCCTAGTGACCAAAGGGAAAGTGGAGGTTAAATAATGGGACTTTTGCCCAAGGCAATGCTAAGATTTAGCAAGATTTCCAGAACTCAGAAGGCACAGTTCCTTCCCACAATGCCATGGCGTCAGCCTTGTAGCTCAAACTTGGCTGCCTTTTCAATTGAGCGTTGGCCTTCTCACTGATTTTCCGATTCTAGGCTGGCTTCACTCCGTTCCATCCTTCAGCCTGCTGTGATCTCTCTAAAACCCAAATCTAATCATGTCATTCCTCTACACCAGACCCTTCACGCAATGTCCTGAACACAGCCCTGTGGCTTTTTACATGTAGCTGGGTGATAGCAGGCCACACAGGCAGTTCTGCTTATTTGTTTACTTATCTGTGTCTCCTAAAGGGATTGCAAGCTCCTTAAGAACAAGAACCCCTTCTTACTCATCTTTGCATTACCACTGTTCACTCCAGCACACGTTATAATTCAGTGCTAAGTCATATCATTCCAAATCAAAGTGTTGTAGGAATGTAGAATAAGAAAACAATCTAGAACATTTAATACACACCCTTTATTTAAACAAGTTCATCTTTCTTCCAGGGCACTCTCCTCTCCTGCCATCTTTTATTGTATCCTCTCAGCAATCAAGCAAACATCTCCCATCAGGTCCCACCCAGAACTCATTTAATACAATGTATGTGACAAAATATTCTAACAACCACTGTTCTAGACTCTCTCCCACTTTTTTTTAAATCACCTTATTAAGGTATGATTGACACATGAAAAGTACAAGAACTCCTATGACTCAACAGCCAAAAAACAAATAGCCCAATTAAAAAATGGGCAAAAAATCCAAATAGATATTTCTTCAAAGAAGACATAAAAATGCTCAACAGGTATATAAATAAGTGCTCAACATCACTAAATCATCAGAAAAATGAAAACCAGAACCACAATGAGATGTCACTCCACATCTTTTAGAATAAAAAATAGAGAGAGAGAGGGAACAGGTATTGGCGAAGGATGTGGGAAAAAAAGGGAACCGTGGCGCACTATTGGTGGGAACATAATTGGTGCAGCCACTGAGGAAAACAGCATGGAGTTTTCTCTCTCATTTTACTGTAAGCTTTATGAGATCAGGAATCATGTTTTATCAATTCTAGTACTTGCCTCAGCCCCAAGCCTAGAAAAGAGCCTGAGCTATAATAAGCATTTGATGAGTGAGTGAATGAGGGAGGGGGGAAGAAGGTGCTATTCTTCACACACAAAAATGACAGTACTACAATCCTATCAACAGACTTAACCTTGGATATGCTTCCCACCATTACGATGGATTATATGGATGCATCCATATTCTTTCATCCTTGTTACTGGGGAACCAATGATTACAGTATGGCTGAGTGAGAACATTCAGCAGGTTCTGATTAGGGACAAAGCCAACTGTCTCTACCCATAATGGAAAATCTGCTTGTGGCCTACTCACCAGCATCACTCACTCCCCAGATGAGCAGAGGCCTTTGCATCAAGTCAGTTTGCAGCGTAGCCTGGCAGTGGGACTGAGAAAAATAAGGACCCATCTTCTCCAATCCGCAATGAAATTGAAAAAGCACATTGTTACATGTCAATGAATAGAAGTCTTCCTTGCTTCCTCCTTTCCCTTCCCTTCCCTTCCCTTCCCTTCCCTTCCCTTCCCTTCTCTTCCCTTCTCTCCCTCCTTTCTTCCTTTAATAACAGCAAATATGATGCTGCTATAAATTTGAACCCAACAACTTCAGTGGTTGATTAAACTCTTTAGCTGCACTTCCCTGCTAATCAACTACAAAAGTCTTCAAAATACACACCAACCTCAGAAAGGTTTCATCACTTAATCACTATAAAACAACCCCACAGATTAATGCATGCTTGATCTCAAAGGAGTGGCAGTAACCTTTATGTTATTTATATCAATTGCACAGTTAGAAACAAGCAGAGAAATCAGGCTTAGATATATGACACAAAGTCTGATTTAATGGGATATGCTCTCACAGGACCCAAGAAGCACATCCCTAGCCCCCACCGCCAGCCTCCCTTTGGGAGGAATACACCCTCCCAAAGGAATACAGGTTGTATTCCTTTAGTATACTTTTTCCCATTAAAATGCAAGTACCATGTGGGCTCAATTACATATCAAACCATGGTCAATCACTTATGTCTTAGATAAGGCTAACTGAATGTAACCATCTTCCTCAGGCACTGGTGTTTATAGAGAATTAAGAGAGAGTACCTGGAGGCCATGACCTGAGTAGTTAGGGCCAGTCCATCATCAAGCTGGAAAAATAAGGCAAAAGAGGAGTGAGGATCCAAGCAAGCAAGCCTCACCTGCTTCACGTCTTTACCACCTGCTTGGAATGAATAAAATCATGGACAACTGTGTGGGAATAAGAGGTTGAGGAGCCTGACTATAGCTAACGTCCTATTCTGCAGATTTGAGTTGCCGAAATGTTCTGCCTCTGATTTTGCATCGCTACTATCCCAAGCCTGAGGCAGCGTGAATTCCAACTCAGTGTGCCTCTGTATATATTCCTGACAAGCTCTGTGTAAATAATTTTTGATAGATCGCATTATAATATATTCCAGGAGAAAATTGGTGAGCTCATCTTGAACAGTAAGAATGTCTTGACTATTTTGTATAAATGCATGCTTTTCTACATTGGGCTTGCTTGCTAAGAAGTGCATTTACTGTGTGTGCTGCATCTCTCCCTGGAAGGCAAAATATTTATAATCCTAGCACAACTACTGATTTAATTTACAAAATGCCTGCTCAAGTGGGCAAGTCTCTGCAGGAGTGTCCTGAAGGTTTCAATATGCCTATATGGGATGCAGGGGGTAAATATGATCATCCCCAAACTGGGAAGAGATTTGCTCATCTCACAAGTTAGGAAAGGAATGAGCAGCCTTCTCTCTTGGGAAATAGGACTCCAGCAACTGGAAGAGAGACTTCTTACAACTACGGGCTCTAATAGTGAAAACAACTGATAAAGAGTGTTTCTGAGCAAAAGCCTCAATTTCATTGAAATAGTTCACAGAAACTCAAGAATAATGGTATGTATCATTGTGTTATATGAGATTAGACAATCTAAAGGATGTTATGAATAGAAAAGCACGCCCTATGTCTCATCAACTTAACTGTGTTTGGATGCGATGATTCTTAAGAATGTTTTCAATGACAAAAATAATTCACTTTTTAGGCAGTGCCTGAGAACAAAGTGAAGCGTGCCCCTAGACAACTTGAAATTAAGTATGCCCACCTACAGGGAAACCAAACACGTCAACCCTGAATAGGAGGAAGCAAAACGTCTACCAGCTTCTTTTCTGAAACATAATCAAAGATGTTGGCACATTGGGGCCTCACACTGACCAGAAAGAAAAATTCCCCAAAACTATCTGCACCCTTTTGCTTTAAATCCTTACTCAACTGCCTACTGATTAACAAGGCAGCTCTGTACCACCCAGGCAGAGGTAGGAGGTCTCTCTGGTGGTAAACAACTCCATTGGCATTCTAGTTTATTCATCAGTCTCATGTGAATTGATTTAGTGAGTATCCATTGCTTTAAATCTGATCAATTCTAAGTATTCTGATAAAGCCCAGTTTCTGTAGCCCATAGACAGCAGAACATTCACAAAGCTGCTGCTGCATTTCACCAAGGAGGCTTTCTATGACTTCTTCTCTTTCCTTTATCATCGATCTCTTTCCATTCTTTCGCCATTGCTTAAAAGGTTGACTTTCTTCAATTGTATGACTCATAAGCAGGTTGGATACAACACCAACAGGGCTAGTTGATCTCTCACTTGTGTAATGGAAAACCTAGTCAAAAAGATTATTTGCAGCACAGGCAGAGATGCAAGATCAGACTCATGATTTTTCAATAACTACAGTTAAACTTTTTAGCACCCTCCACCCAAAACAAAACCTATGGGCCTCCTCTCCATTAAAATTCATAATCACAAGATTTGGAGTTTGGGGTGGTCTATGAATTCCATCAACAGACCGCTATTTAAGAAGCCAACCTCACACAAACTCCTCTTTTGTAGATGGAGAAACTGAGGTTCAGGGAAGGGAAATGACTAACCCAAGAGTATGCAACTAGTTATAGGCAGAAACAGAATTAGGTCTTTAACATCTTCAAGTCAATGTTTATATGACCAATTATTTTTCACTTTATAACAAGTCATACTGATATCAAGTGGATGCAGCCGTAATGTAGAAATCAGTCAGTATATTCTGCCTGGGCACCAACCTCTCCCGGGACCCAGTAGGGGATCTGGAAAGGTCTCCTCAACCAGCCGACCCCACTTCTCTAAGCCAGGCTGCATTTCCTCGTCCAGTTCTTGAGTCTTTATTTATATCTTTAAAAACAGGAGGTGAGAAAGGGAATCAGCGTTGACCAACCCAAACTGGAGAAGATTCCAGGAATCACCTCAGTGCTTCCCCTGCAATCTGAACTACATTATGCAACTTTGGGTTTGTCCAGTGATTTAATATAATAAAAGAAATGGGAGATTATGGAAAGAAAAGTAGCCAATGTATCTGGACTAGCTAGACTGGTAAATGGAAAGAGACCATCTAAGGGACCCAGGAAGGCTTCTCCCGAAGCAATTTCTCTGTAAAATATTAACTAACATGTCTATGATGTTTTATATTTCATAAAGTTCTTGAGATAGATAAATCAACCAAGGAAAGAAAAAATAAAAGGGAAAAGCAGCAAATCCTTAACATAAAATGTTTTACTCCTAAAACCACTCTGAAATGAAGAACTCTCTTTTTAACCCATGAGGAGACTCAGAGTGGCTAAGTAATTTGCACAAGGTCCCAGAGTAATGTGCAGATCCAGGATTCAAACCTTGATATCTGACTAAAAATCCCTATTTTATAGATGACAAAGTGAGGTCTAGGAAGTTACATCACTGCCCTCATTCACACAGCTCCTAGTATTTGAACTCACATCCTTAGACCCTAAAGCAAGAGACTCATCCCATTGAGTTGTCGTTTCTCAACACCCTATGCAAAGCATCTAAATAAGAACCATCCAGTAGCCCATTCTTTGAGAAAAGCAGATCTTGAGTAGAGGTTCTCCCAGTGTGGTCCTTGGACCAACAGCATTTACTACACCTGGGAACTTGTGGGAAATGCAAGTTCTCAGGCCCTACTCTAGACCTACTGAATCAGAAACTCAGGAGGTGTGGGGTGGCGAGGGAGGATGGGGTAGCAGCACTGTTTAAACAGTGCTCCAAGTGATCTGAGGACCACTAACCTAGTGGCCTGTTTTCTCTTAACCTTCTCAATCAAAGCAATTCATTTACACCCAAGCCTTTTCTGGAGTGAACAGTTCTAACATCCATAACGTCACCTTAAAAATCATCAAAAGGAGTTCAGTATTTTTTTTTGTATTTAATATTTATTATATTTTTCCATATCTTTTACTTCCCTTATACCCCCTCCCCCCACAATCACCACACTATTGTCCATGTCCATGAGTCCTTTTTCCTTTTTGCTCAACCCCACCACCCCTCCACCCCCTACCCGCCTCCCCTTAGCTGTCATCCTGTTCGAGGAGTTCAGTATTTAATCTAAGTCCATCACACTTCTCAAGGCTCCAAACCCAGTGGCCTTGATCGCCCTGCAATTTCATTTTAGTCTCTTTTCCCCAAACACAGTGAGAAATCAGAGGGCTCAAGAATCAGCTGAAAAAACTCAACCCCGAACACATTCTCAGAGATTGTTTCCTAACGAAGAGGAAACAGATCCCCAACGAAATCATTTGCTTAGGAACATTTTGTGACCTTGAACAGAAATTTTTATGGGGATGCTCATATTAAAAGTAGTTTCCTCCAGGAGAACCCATGGGGCGCAGGTGTCAAGTCCAAGCTGAGCTAGGCAATGGGGTGTGTGGGCCTTCCACGGGCTCCTTATTTGTTGGTGTGTGGTTTGTTTCATGCCACTAAATGTTCTTCTCATGCAGGTGTTGGCTGGGTGGAGTAAAACGAATTAAAATGAATTAGTCTGATCTGGGGGAAAACCAACCCTCAAAGATGAATTCAGACTCTGTCCACAGGTATTATTTGCCTGAATTACACTAGTGTGCTAACAAGGGATGACAGTGTATTACCTTTCCTGGAGTATGCTCTATTTTATCACGGAAAACACAATCCGTGGTACCGAATACAAGTACAATGTTCGCTGGTTAAACCAGCACCGTCCTGCATCTCCCCACTTACTGCTTAGCGATTGCATTTACCTAGAGTGAGGCCGTGGGTTGTCTTTTCACAAGGAATGATGCAACATTGCCACCATGTGGTTCCCGGGTGAAAATGGCTGAGACAGAGATACTACCCTCCCCATTAAAATAGATGCTCGGCTGCCCAGGCCTCCCTCCCTACGTGCTTAACTTTGCATTTTTAGCTTAGAAGTCAGCTGAAGAGGAGAGAGGAGGCCTGTCTCCAGGTGGACGTGAGGCATTAGTCAGATAGCACAGTAGCAACTGGGTAATTAGGTTACCCTTAGAAACTCCGTTTTCACCTCTCATTCAATATAGTCTGTACTCTCCTCATCCTGTTCCTTTCTTGTTCATAGTTAGCATGTGACTGCAGCTTAATCCATTTCCACGCCATTCCTGCATGGCTGCTGGCCACTTACAGGTGCCTCCAAGCGCAAATCACAGGTCTCATTCCCATCCTGACCCTCCAAGTTTCAGAAAGCTCACCTCCGACCATTAGAAACCAAGTTTTATCCTGGTCTAGGAGAAGGGAAAAAGAAAAATAAGGGGGGAAATGTGGTAAATCCAGAAAACTCTTAACAGTGGTCATTCCATCAGTTGGCCTGCCTATTCTCTGGCATGTCTTACCCCTTTCCGAATCATGTCAGAGGCTTTAGTTAGTGTAAATATCAAAGAACCTTACAAACCACCTGTAACTTTAGGGAAAATAGAATTCATTTTCTAAATGAATCAAAGGCATATCAGTAAGCTTATTCGTCGGTACACTTGCATTGCAATCAGAGGGTTGCCTGCAATCGGCCAGTAAAAGCACGGGTGAGTCCTGCGTACCATGCACGGGTCACGTGTCATCAAGATGATAAACAGGACATGGTCCCAGCTTTGTTCTTGCACCCCATGCTGGAGAGAAAGCAGATTTTTAATGAATTTATAAATGTGACCTGTTCTCCAAAGTGCGACTGTCGGATCCCCCTGGGATGTGTCCTCGCCTGTCCCCAGAGGAGGCCGTGCACTGTTGCGGGAAGAGCCCAGGCCTGAAATCAGATCTGAGTCTGAGTTCAACGATCGTCAGGAGACTCGGGCAGAACACTTGGAGCCTGGGTTTTCCTGTCGACACAATCGGTACATAAACCTCTACTTCATGGGGATGGTAGGCGGACTCAGTGTGTATCTGGAGAAGCCCATCATTTGAGCCTGACAAGATGTGAAGTTCTTAGCACAGAGTAATAAATGGTAGCCACCTCCCCCCAACCAGCCAGCATACTTCTGATGACGAGAGTCACTCGGTGGCTCTCCTCACGCACCTCTGCCTTGTCGTTGGTGTTACTTAAAGACTGAAGGCTGGATCTCACTCCCTCCCAGGAAAAATCTGGTCACCCCATATGTTTGCAGGTGTCCCCATGTTCTCAATGACTCCTCTGCATGCCGGGGCCCAGCTAGGTCCTTCATATCCATGCCAGTTCTAATTCTCAAAACTTTGTGTTTTCTCGAGTGCTACTTTCAAAGCTAAACACACACTACCAGCATCTGGAAAAGCTCCTTATTTGCATGGGAAATGGAGGATCTCTCTCACTCCCATATTATGGGAGCTTTGAGGTTTTCCAGCCTAAAAAGTTAAATTCAAAATGGCTTTCCCCCTCATTTCTGCAGAGGAGTCGGCATTGAATGCCCGCTCATGTGACGGCCATGTGAAAGCAGAGAAGGGGATTTTTCTAAGAGAGTAAGCGCCTTCCTTTGATTGCTCGAATCTGCCTGCTGGCGGCTTTCATCAAACTGTCCTGCTGGTCTCCCGTTCTCCTCTCTGCTCATCTGAAGCCACCAGGAAGCTTGTCTCTTCTCCTGTGTTCCCTGCACCTTGGGAGGCACTGCCTCCCACTGATGCCTTTACAAGCACAGGTCTCCCTCTGGAGAGCACAGAGGATGCTGGGAAATGTTCGTTCCTAATGAATTTTAAGAAACATAAGACATACGCTGTAACCGGATCAATATTCACTTACGCTATACTCAGATGTACAGAAGAACAAACAGCCTTTTATTCCTCTGTAATTGATCTGGTTTCCCTCACAGGCCTTCACCCAGTCGATATCGGGAGGGAAAAAAATTGAAACGTTTGTCCAGCCTAGTAATTTAGTCTTTCTCGGTATCATGTCTCGGCTTAGATCATTTGGATAAACGCTGAGTGTTTCAGAGGCTAATCTCTCTTGTCCTGCTCCTCCTAAGGGTGACACCTTCCAGGAAGGGTGTGGCTCACATGACCTCATGAGGGCAGAGGGGAGATGGCTGGGGTCCGTCCCTGGAGGTCAATTGGCATCTGTTGTGGGGTCCAGACTGCGCTGACCCCTGGAGGGCTACTGAGGCATTCTGCTGGTGCCTCCGAAATCCATGGCTGGAGTAGCTCAGTTCTTGCTGGTACCCTTGGGCGTACCCCTGAGGCCTGGCCAGGGGTCCCTGCTCTGCTGTCCTCGGCGACACTGGCTCTCCTGCACATGGAAGCAACCCCTTCCTGCCAAGATCCTCAGTCGGGCTCTGTGAAATTCCATGGTCAGCCCTGGGCGCACCAGGCACCTCTAGGACCCTTTAGGTTGCTTGAGCATGAAGGCGGGTTCAGAAATGCCTGGCCCTTCGTGGCCTAACCAGACTGTGCTGACCAGAGTCCTTTGAGGAAGTTGCCTAAGGGTGGCTGCAAAGGCCTTCTGTGAAACACCTGTACACCCAGAGTCCCGAATCTGCCACTGCTGCATCTCCCTCTCTCTCTCTCTCTCCCTCTCTCTCCCTCTCTCTCTCTCTCTCTCTCCCTCTCTCTCTCTCTCTCTCTCTCTCTCTCTCTCTCTCTCTCTCTCTCTCTCTCTCTCTCTCTCACACACACATACTTCCCATCTCCAGAGCTCAGGCCCAGAAGAAGATCAAAACCTGAGTCTCACCATTTCCTCAATTTCCATCTCCCTCTCTTCTCCCAATCCCCCCTCCCACCCCCCTGCCAGAAAGGGTAGATAGTGGATTTTGTGGACTTTCCATTTCTCCGACAAATTATTCTCCTCTGGATGTCGAGTCTTGTGTCCTACCTGTCCTAGGCAGAGGGAGGAGCCTCTACAACTAGAAAATCTTTAAGCTGTGATTCACGGAGGCCCCCCCTTGATATGCAGAGTGAGGTGGGGGTGGGAGGGGCAATAAAAGGAGTTCGGGATATTTTTTCCTCTCTTGACAAAATCTATCTCACTGGAGACTCAAAATATGCTACTTTAAATATCAAACTTGGGATATCAACTTTCTCTTCGCATCCCTCTTTTAACCATCCTAAGAGGTATGTAGAGAAATGCAAAACAAAAATAATTCAAAGCATCACCCACTGTACTACTACAGCTCTTCCGCTGCACTTCCAGACCCTTGCCGAGTACCTGCTGCATGCTCAGCGTTACGGAAAGTACTGCAAGAACAGGAGAGACGTAAGACATGGGCACAACCTCAAGGAACCTTCTATCTAACGATCAGAAACAGGAATAACACATAAGACCTGACTTGCACCCCTGTGTGGTGAGGCAATAAATGCTCTGTTTGGCAGTTCAAAAGGCACCCTCCTCTGTTGTGAGGGTCTTCATTTTTTTAATCTCTCTGCTGCATGTAACAAATGCACTGAAGCAGAGAGAAAGCAAGCAACCTGCTCGCTTGACCCTCACATTGTCAGGAATCAGCAGTTCCCTGGGGGATAAGCCCAGGGGATGAGGACACCCTCCAGGTCTCACTTTTGCATATGCAATGCGTGCCCATAATTATTTTGATGATTTCAAGGGTCAGCTAAGGCTTTACCAAGCAAAGAGCCACTAATTAAATATTATGCAAAATGTCTTGTTCCTGTGCAGTCTTCTTATATGTGAAATATAGTCCACTGGAAAACAAATCTTACATCAAGTACTTTCTACTGTCTGCTTTAACGTCAGTAAGACCTCTTAAGAGAATGGTAGATGTTGATTTTTTTAAATCAACTTTCATAGAGAGAAGACCTAAAAAGACAGAACTGAGTTTTGCCAGTCGTTACTGTGGACCATGTATACATGAATCTGTCTTTCTTGCTTTGTGTGGGTTTTTAAGATTAGCACCAACATTTAATTTAAAGCCAACTAGAGCAGGAAAAAGTGTGACATTCAGAAGTCAAAACATCTTATACTTAATTTCATACATGTGTATATATTTTGAAGATCACTTAGATTTCTACCAAAAGGAAAAAAAAACGAGGGAGGGAAGCACAGGAGACCAGCTTACAGACAGGGTCACATGGACAGATGGACAGACACGAGAAAATCCGAAGAGAAAGTCTCCTTCAGTGAGGTCCCCATCAAGCTTTCCACCTCTGAAATCAGTTCATCATGCATTCCTTTGGTTTTCTTTAGTCTTCTGCTCGATGATCCTCTCCAGCAAATGAGTCCTCTTATGGACTGAATGTTTGTGACTCCCCTCAAAGTTTATAAGCCGAAACCCTACCCTGCAATGTAATAGTACTAGGAA
Organism: Macrotus californicus; assembly: GCA_007922815.1. Classification (NCBI taxonomy): domain Eukaryota; kingdom Metazoa; phylum Chordata; class Mammalia; order Chiroptera; family Phyllostomidae; genus Macrotus; species Macrotus californicus. Next base: position 42,326 of record VMDR010002273.1, on the reverse strand, counting down.
GTGGGACCCGTCCATTACTTTCCCATCACCAGGCATTTCACCTGGAGCTGCTCTTACTTGCTTTTCTGCTCTAGGTTTTCTATCCCAGGTTCTTTGCAGGACTTGCACTGCAGCACCCAGGTCCCCCAGGCCATACTGCAGCACGTCCTATGTGCAGAGGGGGCCCTGGCTTCAGGACGCCCGGGACAACCCCACCACAGAAGCAACAGGAACTCCTGGAGCTCCAGAGGGAGGATGATGGCATTATGTGTTTCAATGGCCACAAGAACCAACTTACTAGGGCTGCCTTTCAGGAATGGGTCAAACTTGAGGTATAAAAGCTGTTTACTCAGGGTAGCCTCCTTAAAGGTGGAAGTCCCAAACTGCTTCAGATAACCCACCTCAGTTCCTGTGCTGAGAACTGCAGCGCAGTCTCGGAAACTCTATTTCCTGTGGTCCACAGCTGCCTGGGGTCCTTCTGAGAAGTGGGTCCCTGCCCAGGCTGCTCCTGTGCACTCACGCTCCAAAGGCACCCTGTGCCCACCTCACCCACGGTTCTCAGAGCCTCCCCTGTTATTTTGGCTCTAAATAAATCATCAGGTGATTCCAGTTTGCATGCAAAATTTAGATGCATGGATAAAGAATAGATTTGGTCCCAGTAAAAAGCCAGATGAACTTAAGAAACGGCACATGTGAAAAACTTGTACAATTGTCTCATTCCCCTGGCCTCTTTTATGGCTTTTCTGAATTTGGGTATTTCGTGATCTGCCAGAAAATCAGGCAACTCTTCACACATTAAACTAGAGAATGTACTCTAGAGACCAGTGAACATCAATGTTGGTGGGCCTTTTTTTTTCTATGCAGAGGTGGGAAAAAAGTAGGTTCACAGGTGTTCATATGGAAACAGACATGCAGGTTATGATGACCACAAAGGCTTTACTAACTCGGAAGAATGTCACCATGGCCCAGTGGGACTCACAGCTGTAAACCTACTTTTGCCAGCCCCTGTATATCTCATGCTTTCATTTTTGTTCCCCTCTATTATGCAAATCACTCAGATTTAACAATTTTGACTAAAGTTTATCTACTATCTTTACATCAGATACCTTAATTTCTTGCCAATTAATTGAGGATAGCACACTGGCCGAGCAGGCGACTGCCTCTCTAACACAAACTGCGAATAACTATTCAGGTGAACGCAAATCTTTCTCCTCCCCCAGCTCCCAGAGGGCCCGCTGGTCAACAGGTTAGCAGTCCTCTGCAAAGATGCTCCAGCTCTATGGGCCATCAACATCACCTGGGAAACTGATCGTGGAGGCCCAACCGCAGGGTTTCCCATTCTGTAGGTCTGGGCTGGGTCTGGGAATTTCAGTCTCTAAAGTTCCTAGGTGATATTGATGCTGTTGATGTAAGAGTAAATACAAATTTAGAAATGGCAGGGGGGGGGGATGGCTGGAATATGATTCTCCCTACAGTGAAAGAAATAAAAAGAGACCTTCTACTACTCCCTTTTTTCTTTGGGCATTTACTTTCAAAAACTAGTCACTTATAAGCTCTTTGATATGTATGTAAATCTTTTTAAAAGCTTAGTGACAAGAAAAAGAAATTCTGAGATGTTCTAAATTAAAATTACAGAGGCGGGGGAGTAAGAGACGGACCTATTGATAGCTGCGGGCCGGCTCAGGCAGGAGACTGCTCGCACTCCTCAGCGGTTGTTGGAACTTCGGATTCACTTCCAGGCAGCTGTTTCCACAATTATTCTAAAGAGAGAATAGCCAGGCACCTTCGAACCCCAGGAGTCCCTGCTTCTCATTCACACCTGAACTTTCTGGACTTGCCCACAGCCGATCAAGTGAGCAAACACTTCTTCCTTGGTCTCCACACCTACCCCAGAACTGGCCTGGCTTCACCTCCCATCCCCTTTGTCTATAGCTAACGTAAATTCTTTCAGGGCTTCCACCTTTACCCCCAGCCACTACCTGAAGTATAAAAACACTTGCAAAACTCTGGGATAATGGACAGGCTTGTCTCTTCTACCTGCCCATGCTGCTGGTGGTGTAGACTTCGTACCCCAGGACCGGTCTTCTTTATTTGCTAGCAAATAAAGCCTTTCTTTTAAAACAACTTTCAGCCATGGAAGGTAAAAAAAAAAAATTTTTAATGTAACATAAAGCTCTTGCCAATTTTATAATCCAGAAATGTTTCCTCAAGGACCTGGGAGCTGTTTCTCTGAAGTGCAGTCATCAGGAAAGACAGGGCTCCCATCTCTCAGTGTCCTGGGTGAATGGGGCCTCACTTCCTGGATTCTTCTCAAAAACCTACCTCTGGTCATAAACACATGAGAAATGTGTTTATCCAAAGGACTTTTCCTTCGGATAAAGGCAATTAAGCAAACAGAGAATGCCATCCCCATTACCCAGTGAATTTGGGAAGAGCTGTGTGGTAAATAGTTCTGTCAAGTCCACTTGAGGAGTAAGCTGTTGGTTACCTTGGGAACAGGCACGCAATGGGCTGTACTGCTAGGCCATAGGAAAGTGAGACTTCCTTCTGTCTCTGCCATCTTAGTGGATTGCCTACGATCCAGGTCTCACTCTGGTTTAATGCCCATTCAATAAGAAAACTACTTTTTTTCTCTTCGACCTTGTGGAGGGGATTTCTGGCTTGGCGGGATGTTTTGTTTTACTGGTGTGGTTTTTATACGCTCCAAGTTTTCTGTATTAAATAATGATTACATTTGTGGTGTTTCACCATGGCATTAATATAAGAATTAAATCTATCTGAATGCTATTTAGTTGTCTTCGATTTAAAAAAATATGAATTAAATATCAGGAAAGAGGGATAATTCTGGAATATCCTGGATAATCTTTAATACTGTTAATTAACTATTATAGGCCTTGATTTCTCCATCTGAGGATTGTGTGACTCATACATTAATCAATTACACATTTTAGAAGATGCTCAAACATCTTTTCAAAATACAGTAAACATCTCATTTAATTATATACCTATATCTCCACGCCCTCCTGCCACCTAGAAAGCTTTTACTAAGACTTCTTCTTTTGAATCTATGGCTCTCTGTTGAGACTACATACACGTTCAGGACTTTTCCTGTGATTTCCAAGTAGTGAGAATACAAAAAATAAAGAAATGTGTCTCTTTGACATTGGTGTGAAGGCACTACCCTACCTCATCCACGTTATTTGTTTTATTTTTATCAGCAAAACATTCAGATTTGCACATTGGGCATGTTAAATTTATTTTTTTTATACACAATGTACTTTAAATCACAGAAACAAATATTTCCTCTACTTTTACTTACGGTTGAAGAATAGCAATTAATAATGGCCCCATAACAAAGATCAACAATACTTTTCATTGCATTAAATTTTTCATCAACCCTAAATTCAAACAGGGTCATTCTAAGGTAACTATGAGCAAAAGAAATAAGAGGCTATTCGGTGTCTAAAGTCCTACATTAAAACTCACTTCTAAACCAATCATCATGAAGCGGTGTCCAACCTTTTGGCGTCTCTGGGCCACCCTGGAAGAAGAAGAGCTGTCTTGGGCCACACATTAAATACATTGTGACATGTAATCACAAAAAATTCTCATAACATTATAAGTAAATTTACGATTTTGTGTTGGGCCGCATTCATAGCCATCCTAAGCTGTAATGCAGGCCACAGGCCACAGGTTGAACTCCCCTGACAGACCTTAGAAGGTGTATTTTGTTATTTACATCACTTAAATTGAGGCTAATTTTAGCAATCTAGTATCTACGACTAATCACACAAAAAGCCCCAAATTTCTAAGATCCTAAGACCTGAACCACTAAGAGCATAGATCTAGAATCAAACAGACCTGGCTTTAAATCCAGGCTTAACCATTAGCCAACAATGCAAACCAAGGACGGTTATTTAACATCTCTGCAAGGTTTCCTCAACTAAAGGTGAGTTCAAATAAAACGAGCTGATTCTCTCAGTGAAGAGTGGCCATTAGATATTGTTACGTAATTTTTCTATCCAGCCTGTCATTCCACGTTATCTGGGTTCTAAGCTTTGAAGCTGCCAATGAGTCTCAGCTTACAACCTTGGTGATTTGTTTTCTTTTGTTTTGTTTTGTTTTTTTAAAGAAAGAAAGAAGGAGAAGTTGGCAAAATGCTCTCAGAAATTATTAGTCAAAAGTCTGACTTCCAAATAAGTCACACATTCTTCAATTTGTCCCTTTACAAGGCGGAGCTCTGAGTCCCTTATTCAGCCAAAAATAAAATCAGAACCCAGTACAGTCCATTCCTATCAGAGAGACTTATTGCTTTCAACACAATTTATCACTCTGTGGTACAAATCAGCACCACTACAGTATGTTTCAAATTAATTAAGAGACATTCCTTTCCATCCCAGGTATAATCAAGGCAATTTACCTCCAAACATAATCAAGAAATTATGTCAAGTTAGATTAACTATATGAGGAATTTTTTCACGTGTGAAGTTAATTGATTTTCATATCTTTATTATGTTTTAAATGAGGATTCTAAAAGACAGGGTTTTCCAAAATATCTCAACTCAGCAGAGTTTTGAAACATTTCTTCAAAGGAGATCACACTTTCTATGAAAAAACAGCCCCCAGGCTGTGGGGCATGACGGGGCATCTTGTGAATTTACGGGCCTGCAGCTGCTGCTGATTCAGAGGGTCTGGAGCCCTGGCCAGGATTACTTCTGAACACTCAGAAGAAGGTCAAAAGGAAGGACAAAAACGTGATCATTCTTTCTTTCAATAACGCTTGGAGCTGTGTATTTTCGTCCAAGTGAGGACAAGATCGCTGGTGGTTCTTAGACCGAGAGAGCAGTGGGGAGGAAAAACTGCTGGCCATGTTCGTTCATTTCCACTTTTCTGGGAAGCAGGGGGAACTGTTCACCTGCAATATTCACTTCCATGATGAGGACTGGCACCCTCTGCTGAGAGCCAAATAGGAGCCTTATTTAGACAGCAGGCACAGCTGCCTCCATGGCAAAGGGGGCTTCTAAGAGGTTTCCTTGGTCCCAAATCCCCATGCGAGAATTTCCCAGCCCTGAAACTGACTCTTGGGTCGCTCTAATCAACCCCCCTCTGATTTGGAAATACGACAGAAGGACGACGTTACAGCCCCATGAGCACTGATCCCCCACGTTTACCCAGTATCTTCACGACGAAGGGCCCTTTTTATCCTATCCTTCATACCTCCATGAGTCCGTGTACTGAAAGAGCTTGCTGATCAAACTTAGGGCATCTATTAACCATCTTTTTATCCTATTTTTTTCATTAATGAGGGACACAGAAAATGGCAAGCTCTGGTTGGCACAGGGCTACCAACATCATCACCACAGTGAGTTGATACACTCCCAACCAACAGTCCGTGATAGTTCTAATATTTTAAACAGCTTGATTTCTAGAAATATCTCCAGGAAATATTCCTAGAAACTTGTATCCCTGGATGTTTGGACCTAAGTGAAGGTCTTTACATTAAGGCCTTTTTAAAATTTCTTCCTGTTTTCATGTGGCCACAATTCAGCTCTCACCACTATGATTAATCCTAGCTTCAATGCCATCCTTCTACACAAAGTGAGGTGAGAATAAAAATCACCCATAAGAGACTGTGTCAATAACACTAATCACTCAAACCCCTAGATCTTTTAAAATTACTCTTTCTTCATTCATAAAGTGTCGCTAGGAAGTACATATTGTTTCCATTTCCCCTCATTTCATTTGAAAACTCAAGATGTGGGCTTTTGTCGGACAGCGGCCAGGCCCTTTGAGGAGTGGTGGGGAATAGAGGGCCAGGAGAAGCCCCTGGGTTCGGTCAGATTTCTGAGAGAAACAGCCCACAGGCCCTCGACGGAAAGCTATGCCCACATGAAATGAACAACACAGGAAATTTTGGCGTAAAGAAAATGGCAGTGGACCAATCTTTCAAGTTCTTAAATGGATAACTATCCAGAGGGTGAGAGAGGTGGGCTGTACGTACAATCCCCCTACCAGCCATCCTCTGGGCCACCAGGTCTTGGGACACCTCCCCCCGACCCCCGTCAGTTTTCAATAACTGACTCTGTAGTCTTGAGAAGTTCCTCTGTGGCTTGATTTCCTCATTTGTAAAATAGAGATAACACCTGTTCCTACCTTGTAGCGTTTTATAAAGATTAAATGAGTTAATGTTATGCAAAGCTCCTGGAACAGTGCCTGGCACAGGTTAAGTGTTACATAAAACTAAACTATTGCCTTTATTTAAAATAAGATAAAATAAAATAATAAAATAAACAGGTTTCTAAGCTTCTCCCCAACCCCAGTGAGTCAGAATTTGCAAATCTCCCCTCAAGTGATTTTGATGTGCAGCAGGTTTGGGAACCGCATTGGGCAATTTGACATTAAATGAGTTTATCACTTGGTTATCTTATTTAAAATTTCTCCGAATGGCCGAGGAATAGAAACATGAGACAGTTTGACGGATCAAGACCAGCATTCTTAACTGACACCAATGTTGCTCCCCAGGGCCACTTTCCAACTTCTGGAGGAGATTTTGCTTGTCACAGTGGGAAGGGGAGCGCTACTGCCATCTAGTGAGTAGAAGCCAGAGATGCTGCTAAGCCTCCTGTAATGCAAGGGCAGCTCCCATGTAAAGGGTTATCAGGCCCAAAATGTGTAGCTAAGACCTGAGTAACTCTGATCCAGACCAGTGCTTCTCAAGCTTTTAAGTGCATACGAATCACCTATGAATCTTGCTAAAGTGTATATTTTCACTTAGTACAGCCACGGTGAGACCTGAGAGTCTGCTTTTTTAAGAGACATAACCAAGGAGCTTTTTAGAGTAATCTGACTCCACCCCAGGCCTGTTCGATCAAAATCTGTATTTTAACAAGTTCCCTAGAGGATTGCATTCACATTAAAGTTTCAGAGACTTGGCTCTAGAAAATCCAACCAAATTCACACTATTTCACAAAAGAGAAAGTTATCTTTCATAAGTATTGACAACAGTGTAAGACTAGACGTTATTCTCTAGGCAATTTTTTCTTCATTTAAATATGATGGCCCTGGCTGGTGTGGCTCAGTGGATTGAGCACTGTCCTGAGAACCAAAGGGTTGCCAGTTCGATTTCCCCATCAGGGCACATGCCTGGGTTGCGGGCCAGGTCCCCAGTTGGGGGGCATGTGAGAGCCAACCACACATGAATGTTTCTCCCTCCCTTCCCTTCTCTCTAAAAATAAATAAATAAAATCCTTTTTAAAGTAAACAAATAAATATGAACTGTAGGGATTTCATTAGATGAGTCCACGTTGGATTTTTCAGACATCCACAGTGGGCCTTACTATTCTTTAGTCAAAGCAGGCAAAATCTTAGGGGTGTTCTGGGAAATAGGAAGGAAGAAAAGAAACAGAGGTAGTGGGGAAAGAAAAGAAAAAGAGACAGTGAGGCGTGGGAAATGCTCCGTACGAGGTTGAGCAAAAAGATTTTTCTTTACGACAGGATTTCTCAGAGCCTTCAACATTCTAAAGTCGAATTTGAAATTCCAAAAGAGGGTCTCTTCCACATTTGACCATAGAAGCTTGTTTTCACAGAGCATCTCCCTTCATCAGGTACAGTCTCTGCCAGTAACAACCACCATTAAGTGAGTAATTACGGGTTGGCCAAAAAGTCCGTTTGGTTTTTTCCAGAAGGTGGCTGTAGTAGCGCTTAGTTGTCTTTGACTTCATTTGAAACAATTTTGTTAGACTGTACTGTGGCAGCTGTCATATCAGTGTGCATTTTTTAAAAACTTATCAAAATTGGTGAAGTTTTGTGTAGTCATTTTAATATTGAAAATGGAAGAAAACATGCAACATTTTCAGCATTTTATGCTTTATTATTTCAAGAAAGGTAAAAATGCAAAAAAAAAAATTTATGTAGTGCATGGAGAAGGTGCTGTGACTGACTGAACGTGTCAAAAGTGGTTTGCGAAGTTTCTGCTGGAGATTTCTCACTGGATGATGCTCCACAGTCAAGGAGACCAGTTGAACTTGACAGTGATCAAATTGAGACATTAATTGAGAACAATCAACGTTATACCACACAGGAGACAGCCGACATACTCAAAATATCCAAATCAACAAAGTTATCAGTGACAATGAAAGGTGTGTCTTTTATTTTACGGAAAACACTAAATGGACTTTTTGGCCAGCCCAGTATTTTGTACCAGGCACATGCTAGTACTTAGCCATATCACCCCTTTTAACCCTCACAACACTGTGAAGTAACATTATCCCCTTTTTAAAAAGACTGAATTAAGCCCACAGAGGGTATAGTGTTTACACAGTCACCCAGCTAATGTAAGCTGTACTCAAACCCTGCTCTTCCTGGTCCCCAAAACTCCTCATCTTACCATTAAGCCCTGAAGACCCTCAATAAAACAATTAAATGCCTGTAAATCTTATGGGAAGACAGTCAATAGGGGGTAGACAAGTCGCATCTGTTGCTTGGGGTCCTCATGAAAGGCGCCTCGTGAAGTTTTCTTGGCACGTAATTCCAATGACAGATGTGCCGACGGAGCCGCAAGAGCATGCCATTGTATTTTTCCAGCCCAAATTTACAGCAAAACAGAACTTGGGTTGATGTCAAGACACAAGGCGAAAAATGGATTCACAAGCTCCGATTTCACAGAGGTGTGGATTTGTGAAGGAGGCTCATCAAAATCACAACGCTGAAGAATGAGGCCCGTGAAAAACCACCCACCACGCCAGCTCGGCTGGTGGTGGGAAAGATCGGCCAATGTGCTCTCTCTTTGGCTTCTGGATCCCTTGGGACTTCTTCTTCTCCTCAAAGGTGATCCTTGAGATATCACTTTCCTCCTCTGTAAAAGGAGGGAATGGAACCAAACAGTCTCAGAAGTGTCTTCCAACCCCAAATTGCATGGCTTTCTGAAGTGGCCAAACCAATTTCAAATGGCCCCTTGGGAGCGGCTTATAGAACACTCCTTGGAAGGAGACATAGATGAGACTGGTCCTCTTACATACAGGCCTGCAATCATCTATTCAAGCTCAGTTTCATGCTTGCCCATAACGTAAATTTTTAATTTTTCCAGTAGCTTCTTGTTTGCACTTTCCAGGTACCCATGGAGGTTACACACATCAGGAGAGTCCTGGACTCAACATGACCCACTTGTGATTGACAGAAGCCAAAGGAGGAAAGAGCAAGAACGGGCTGTTCCCCCCCTCACCCCGCACTGCACCTGTCACGTATGTCACCCAACTTTTCTCACTCGGAAAGGCAATGGGCATCATCTCTTGGGCTCAACTAGTGCTTCTGAAACTACCTGGGGCAAAAAAACAGCTTTGTTTTTTGTTTGTTTTAATTTATAATTATTTATTAAAATATAATACAAGTAAATTACTGGAAAAAGGAAAGGCTTCTTGGATGTCACAGCAATTTCAAATTGCTGTAAAAGCTACTAAATGTTTACTCTTCACTTTCAAACGTGCCTTGGCACGAGCCTGTAACAAATGGCTCGTAACAAACAGAACCACAAAGCCATGCAGCCCAGCTGAGCGGTACTGCCCTGAACCCCTCTACAAGTCAGTTCCGGATACATATCAGGCAATGTCTATGTCCGCGCTAGGTGCTGTGGGCGCCAATGATATTTAGATGATTGGCTTGAAACCTCTTTCAGAGGCTGAGATGAACGAGAATGAGGCTGGGCTGTTGCAAAGTGATAGAATTACTAAGTAATTCATAGGCCTTTTACGTGAAAAGAGGAAAAATAGCATATGACTTGAGCAGTATCATATCCGAGTGAGAGACCATGATATTTCATTGAGAATCAAACCTCCTATAACATCATAAAGTGTTATATTTGGAAACACTTGTTTGGAACATATGTTCCAGACAAAGCTCCATCGCCTCTCAACACATCTTTTTTTCTTTACCCTGGCTTTAACCTGTAGAGACTGGAAGAAAAGGCTGGAAAGTAAAAAACCTAGGATTCAGCCTCTACCCCTTTCATCCCAAACCTTCCCCATACCTAAGCCCTCACTAAGCCTCATCAGCTTTACCTCCACGGAAGGTCCTGAATCTGTCCACCTGTCTCCACCTCCACCATTGATGCCCAGGCCAAGCCACCATCACCTACCACCAGCCTTAGCTGGTCTCCCTGCTTCTTCTCTTGACCCAACTCAACCCCATCCAGCAGAGATGATCTCTTAAAATATAAGGCACATCAAAAGCTTTCAAAAAAAACAACCCACTGGCTTCCCATAGCACTGCAATTAGAATCCAAGTCCCAGCCATGGCTGATGTCATACAATCTCTCAACGCCTCCACCTAACTGTCAACCTTTGCTTTCCCTCACTGCTCTCCAGCCACATGGGCTTTCCGTACATCCCTCTGGTCACCAAGCACGTGTCCACCTTGGGTCTCTAACCCTGCTCTTGGCTCACCCAGGAACTCTCTTTCTCCAGGTCATTGCAAGCCTGGCTCCACCTTGCCATTCCAGTCTCAGCTTACCTGTAATGTCCTTCATGAGCTTCCCCCTTACCACCTACATGCTCTCCTTTACTTCATCCCGAATGATGTGCTGGAACTCCTTGTGCTGGTGCCTCGCATAGCACAAGCACTTGATAAATATTTACTGTCTATAGGAAATCTTTTGATGCTGTGCAGAAGTTTGTGCTTCGCTGCTACTTGGCAATATGAAAAATAACGAATTCAGTTCAAACAAGGGGCAATAAAAGAAGCTGAGGGATTTGTTTGCTGACTGACTTGGGATTTAATTACATGGAGGATTTTCATGAAAATAAGGAAAAAATATTGTAGTACATTATGGTGTTAATGTGTGGGAGTTTCATTATTTACCCTTGTCTCCTTCCTAGGGTTTTATTAATGAGCCAACTATCTTGTAAGGGAAAATGTATTACAATGAGTTCCATTTGGTCATGGGTCAAAATAAAATAACACAGTGTAATTTAAACAAAATGATGTTTGCTCGGTGAATGGCAGACCCAATTAACACTTGCTTTTCTTCCTGTGCACTTTAGCTGTGCACAGCCCAAGTTGAACAGACTCGGCCTCCATCCATCTAGCTGATGGGAGGAAGATGAGCCAGCTGCTCAGCAAACTAATTTGACCTCTGGGAAAAAAATCAAGGTGACCCCTTCCAACAGCCACCCTTGCGCAAAGACTCACCATGTTGCCTGGCAGCTTTTGAATGTTAGAGGGGTCTTTTGACAGCCACTTCTGATTTCCTGGGCAGGTATTCACCACCTGGTTACTTCTCAGAAGCAGCTTCATGGACCAAAGCAGGGCACGGATCCCAGAGAGGCAGCAATCCTCTTCAAGAGATAACCTTTAAAAGAAAGGCAGCACCTTACGCCCACCTGCATTAACTGTCAGCCGCCCACAACAGAGAATGCAGTGGTGGGAATGCCCCTGTTATCTCTGGCTTTCATCACTATCATAGAGAGAAGCTGCTCTTGTGGGCTGAGAGGGGTAGATTTCAAGGGTTTCTTTGCCTTTGATGTCAACCCTTCACCACTGCAAGATGAACATGTGCCATCTGTGGTGTAGCAAAATGTCTCACAGAGGAGTGGGATCAGCGAGGACACGCATACATATACAGACATTTCTAATTGGTGCTACTTCATCGAGATGAGCCATCTCTCCCCAAAAGAACATTGAGTCAACTTCTGCAAAGTATAAAGGAAGTTTATTGACTTCTCTTCTTAGCTGTTGAAGGTCGATATTCTCTTTGAGGCAATGCGTGTAGCTAGTGCATGACTAAGTCACCACCGGGCTCCCTGGGATAGTGCACGGACTTCTCTTTCCTGTGTCAAATTGCCCTTTCTGTGATATTATAAAGTATTCTTTTTCCTTGTCTCCCATCTCACCTAAGATGATGCTGAACCTGTAACACTGAATTGATACTTAGTATGTTCTTCATACTTTCTACTTTGGTCAGTTATTTTTTAAGATGTCATGACTGTCAGATTTTGGGAAAATGAACATGTAAGCACACTTTTTACAAAACGTACTTTCTCATTTTCACTTCTCATTTGAACTATTGTGGTAGCATTGAGCGGGTTGTTCATTGATATAAGCATATGAGAGCTTAATTTCAGTACAATGAGAAATGATTGCTTTGGGTACCAAGTGTGTAAAACTCTCTGTGATCACTGCAAATTGAGGACAATAATTAAACAAGACACAATGGACTCATCCACACTGACAAATATAGAAGACGTTATGTAAGTAAAAAAAAATTCCAGAAATACTATGACTAACATTTTACACAGCCTCCGACATGTAAGGGACACACATCCTTATTGTTTTTTGAACACAGAAGAATCTCAAGTCCAACACCCAAGCCCTCTTCTGCAACAACATGCATATATTCTTCTCTCTGTCTTAAATTAAAATCCACTCTCCAGGTTCCTGTGCACCTGCATATGAGCAGCCAGGTGTTCAGCTGTTTAAACACAAAACAACAACCAGCATGCATCTCTCGTGGACGGGGGGAGACAAACAAGATGCTATAGGCAAAGCCCACAGGCCAGAACAAAAAAAGGGAAGAGAGTTGAACAGAGACAAATGCTGCACCTTTTTACCCCTGAGAAATGTTAGCAAACTCAATTTCAACAAAACAAAAAGGTAATACAGACTAACTAATCTATGAAACTTACTCAATTTGAAAATAAGTTGGATTCACAGAAAAATAATATATACTCATATATACATACAAAATATGTACATATATAGTCATCAAAAATCATTAGAGTCAATGTATCAATAACAGAATGATACTATAATCAAAACATTTTTAAAAAGGTATAAACTATTCTTGAGGAACCCAAGTCTTTTCAGGAACCAGCCTACCTTTATTTTCCAAAGCTAAGTTCTCTATAAGTCTGAAACACTAACGCAATTAAACCCAAAGGATTTAGAAAGTCGTTTTTGCAAAGATATCTGATACCATGTTTTTTTCAGTCCCAATCTATATATAATTCAAATACTTTTGAGGGAAAAGAAATATGAGAATGAGAATAATTAGTGGTTTTTATCTGCCCAGTTGTTAGACACCCTACTTCAGACGCCATTACCGCTCTTGCACATGAGCTGTCCTTTGAAATTACCTTTCAATCTAAACTAAAATTGATTCTAAGTTCCTCTGAGAATATAACTAATATTAATACAATTTGGAGAGTTATTGGATTTATTTTTTTAATATACTGAGTACACACAATGGAGACAACCTACCACCATCTAAAGTGGAATCAACACCACCAAAACCCTCTCTAGAAAGTGTCTGTCTGGTGTTTGTCTCTAGAAAGACTGTACATTTTTTACAAACATGAAAAGTATTATAATTATAGATCATGTGGCATAAGTTTTATTACTGACTCGCCATTATTTTGGTACTAAAATGTATTTCTCCATTCCTTCCTGCAAAATTTACTTCCATTAGAATTATACTGCTGGGTCTTTTTACCTCCCACTTTTGTGCTGGATAGAATTACTTTTTTTCTGATTGTTAACTAAATAAATCATTCTAGTGCAACATGTGAAGACATTTTGCATTACTTTCTTTACCATAAATTCAATGGGCTAATGAATCATGACATTATTTGTTTCTGTAACAAAGAAACCAGACACTAGATAAATATTAGTTGATTACAAAAATGTGCATGTCATCTATTTTTGCGGCACTCCACCTGGATTTTGTAAGCAAATGAAGTCAGTTATGAGAACCACAATGTGCAAGAGATAGCTCGTAACTAAAGTTGTAAGAATGAATGAGACTTGGTGGTTGCCCTCAGTGTTGGATGGGAAAACACATATGTGAACCACTGTGACACACGGCAGAATGTGGTGAGTACCAACACTGTCACACGATGGTATCGAGGTTCTGGGGAAGATGAAATTACAGCTGGTTGGGAGAATAAGAAAGGCTTCACAAAGGAGGTGAGCCCAGTGCTACATCTTAAAGGATGAGCAGACATTGATTGGACAGAAATGAAGGGTGATCATCCAGAAAGAAGGAGCAATAAGAGGAAAAGCATGACATCGGAAGGCAACATTCAGGAGGCACATGTAGTCAGCTTTGTCTGTACTGTGGGGGTCCATGGAAATGGAGCCTTCAGTGCTAAATTGAGAAGTTTTCAAAAATTCAATAGACAGTGAACAGCTAGTGGTAGTTTTGAAACAAGATAGCACCATAAAGGTTAATATGAAATTGATGTGTAAAACAAGGTAGAATTGAGAGAAGAGAGGCATCTGGGGACTAACTGGGAAGCAAGAAGTCTCCCAGGAGGAAAGAAGTAAAAATGAAGGCTTGGAGAATGGCAAGGGGGACACAGAGAAGATACTAGAATCAAAAGACAAGGCAGAGGTAAAGATAACAGACTCTGCCAACCAAAGGGGTACCATGAACAGTGACAGGAACATCAGGAAAAGACGGATCTGCTTTTGAGGCACCCCAGCACCCTAATGCATCTCTTTCTTCTCTCAGAGTCAGGGGTCCTAGAACTCACCTAGCTATCACATGGTCACATCTGAGGCTTTCTACAACATGACAGAATATGTACAAATCTCTTGACATCTCACTCCACTTCGTTTGCTCGTTCATTCAACATAGTAAACGCAAGTGCTTATTACCACCAAGAGGACTGTGCTTAGCACGATCAAGAGTAAGACACTATCTTCACCTTTAGTCTCATCCTGATGCAACTCTGGCAGAGAAGGGTGTTTTTTTCCTGGTGTTTGTCTTTTTTTCCATGGAAAAGGCTTTACTGTTTTGTGATTTTAAAAATAAACTTAAGTTTAAAAAAGAAAATAATTCATTGCAATAAAAATGTGGAAGATAAAGTTGCAAAATAATCTCAGAAAAGAGAGCAAAAAGAGAAAATAATGGGAGAGAAGGGAGTACAAAATCACTACAGTAGCAATCTAAGAAGCTCAACGTCCAAAAAGTGAACATTCTGGAAAGCAAGAAAAGAGAAAATAAAAGGAAGAAAATCATTTAAAAAATAATTTAAGACAATTTCCTAGAATTGAAGGACATAGCTTTTCAGACTAAAGGCCTACTAAGTGCCTGGTACAAGGGATGAAAATAGACCCACGCCAATACATAGCATACATCCTCAGAACACCAGGGTTAACGAGATCATGTAAACTGCCAGAGAGAAAACAATAAGGTCCTTCTCATTCCAGCCCTGCACATCCCTCCGCCCAGTGTGACCTCCCTGATTCAAGACAGTGCTGCCCCCTTTCCACCAACCTCCGCCCAATTGTAGGTCAGGTCATGTCCCTCGTCTGCTTAAAACCCTCTTGTAGCAAACAATGCTCTCGGAATAAATAAAAATATAAAGCACACAGCGGAATTAGACTTTAAAACCTTCTCTAAAGTTTGATGACACTCACGAGCATTGACATTTTTGAATGAATGGATAAAGCATTCTGCTTTACAGAGACACCAAAACGGGCTTTCTCTTCTTCTCACCTCACTCTTCAGGTCTTGTTTTCTTCTCCCCTTGCAGTGTTCCTTCGGTCACCAGTCCATGCTTTTTCATGCAGAATGTCAGCATTGTCAGTATGAGCATCGTGCCACGTGGCCCACTCCTGGAGTGGGATTTTTAATACGAGAAGTCATGGCAAGGTTTCAAAAGAGCAGCTGAGAAGTGGATGGAGTTCCCATGTGAATCAAGATCCCTTCAATTCTCCATGGGGGTATTATGAGGGAAAGAAAGAACACCTTGAACATGGAACAGTTCTCTGCAATCAGCTGAGGCTTCCCAAATTTAAATTGGCCCTCAGATTATCACAAGTTTAGGGATTAAGAATTATATACGCCCTGACTAATACAAAAAGTGCACAATATATATCCAACAAACTGAATTGATGAAATGGAACCCCAGGTTCTTCAAACTAGTGAGCTTATACTCTGGGTTCAATTCGTTCAGTAAGTATTTATTGAACACTTACTTCACCCCCCGCACTTTATCCGGGTGTTGGGCAGGCAGCAATGAAGAGACAGGCTCAGCGCATGCCCTCTGGCCGCTTACGTTCTCAGGTGAGTCAGATAATGCACAAGACAAGGTAGGGCGGAGGCATGCACAGTGGCTAGGGAGCAGGTTTGTGAAAAAGGGCTTAGGGAGGTGTCAGGGGGAGACTCTGGGGAGATATTTTTCACCGGAGTCCTGAACAATGAGAAGGATCCAGCCATCGAAGACCAGGGAAGACCAGGCACAAAGGAGAGTGAGTTAAGGCCCTGCAGTAGAAGCAAGGTGGAGTATGTGAGAAATGAAACAAATACAAGCCTGCCAGAACATAACACAAAATGAGGAAGAAGGTGTGATGAGACCGGAGAGGTAAGCAGGGGCCATATTATGTAAGCACTGGACAGGCCATGGTCAGGGATGGATTTCTCTTCCTCATATTGAGAAATATTTTTCTAGAAAACTCTCAATAAGACTGCCTCTTCCATATCATTTCCCGTGCCACTGTATGCATTTACTGTTAACTTCCAAGAAACAAGCAAATGAAAATTCTTTCATCTTTTTTGTATTTTAATTTGGCCAGTCGCCTACACTTAAGAAAATTTCTTTTTTGTTTTGAATGAGGATATATAGTTCTATCTCATTCCTGGGGGAAAAATTCTTGATGAAGGAACCAAGGAGATTCAATACTAGGTCATTATTTTTTCTGTGCCTAACACTCCTCAGCATGCCACCAGTTTGAACAAGCTAGGACTGGTGTGACAGGGTTGAAATCTTCATTCACGCTAGTTTATGTTGCAAATGCCACAATATTTCAAGATACTTTAAAATTTTTCATGTTCTTCCCTCCCATTTTGGTGCATACACACAGGTGCGTCTCTTTACCTTCTACCCTGCATCAATCTCACCGCTGAAGGCGCTGCCTGATCCATGGATGCGTTATCCATCAATGTAAGCACAGGCTTCTGCCAGAGGCACTTGGTTAGGGTTTGCCAGCCAACGTAAAACAAGCCATTTACATCGATTCAAGGGATCCATAAAGCTGAAAGTCATGGAGGAGTAGCTGCTAGTTAGGGCAAGAGTAACGGTACAACTGAGACAAAACTATTTCATTGAAAGGCTTTAAGGGACCTATTTTCCAGTGTCACTTTCGCTGTAATGCACAATTGCCCCAAATAATGCAGGAATCAAAAATTGCCGAAAGGAATGAAACCAAAACACAGTGTGCCAACTCTACAGATAGGAGGACGCTCTATCGTAGCACTCCCCCGCCACCTTCCCAGCCTAGCTAATGAAATGTGACACTAAAATAGCATTCCTTTTAAACACTTAGAAAGAAGATGGCTTTGTTTCTTCTATTAGAAAACTACAAAGTCCATAAAAATTGAGATGTATTTTTGGTAAACTCTTTCCTTTATTGAAAATACCAAAATGCTGTGTATATATTGACTCAGAAGAGTCTCTGGTCCTGTGAACATTCATGTCACAACACAGTTGTCTCAAGTCAGTGTGTTATATAGATGGCATGCTAACATCTTCTCGACCTCCCAACTGCCCTCTCATTCCCACCATGCATCAGTCAACACTCCTTGCTAGTTCTACATCCAAATCTCCAATCAAATCCATGCCCCGCACTTACACATACACATCACTGCTTTCCTTCGGGCTCCTATCATCTCAGACAAGCTACTCTAATCATTTGCAATCAAAAACTCCTGATTTCTTCCTGAGCAAGCTCAAACACCACCTCCTCTGTGAAGCCCCCACCCCTGCCCCCCCCGATCTCCAAGGCATGATTAAATCATGCCCCAGCAGCTCTCGGTACACGACTCTCACAACACAGAGCACCCTCGCCTGCAGAGCTGCAAGGAGAGTTACACCAGCCCCACGTAGAACTGGGAATGTTCCAGCAGCCTTGTTTAAAAGGGAAAAAGAAATTGGTGAATTTTAATAATACATTTTATTTAACCAGGTATACCCAAAATATTATCATTTCAACATGTAATTAATACAAAAATATAACAAGATATTCTACAGTTTTTCATATGAATCCTTTGAAATGCAATGTGTATTTCACATTTGCAGCATATTTTAAATTTAGACACTAAGTTATCATAAAAAATAATTGATCTGTATTTAGATGTTATAAAATTTACAGCTGGAAGAAGTGTAGATGCACATACCCAAGTTCTCCCAAATGCACTCGAAAGTTTGACTACTGTACTAAATATCAACTTTTTATTTTAAATTAAAATGAACTTGACATTTAAAAACCAGTTCCTCTGTCACATGCTACATTTCAAGTGCTCGGTAGCCACACACAACTGGTGGCCATTGTATCGGACAGCGCAGGTCTGCTGTAATTGCATCTCTCCTCCCCATGAAATCAGACCACGTCTAATTCCCTTCTATCTCCCCTTTGTCTTGGCACATAAAGGGTGTCTCATGAAAGTTTGTTGACTAGATAAAGAAAAATAGGTGTAGAAACCACTTGACTCCATTGTAACATTAAATCAAAAGCATTCTTTTGTAAGGAATATAAATGGCTATTTTTATAAATACATACACACACACACACATACGGAAGCGTAGTACTATATGAACACTCATTAAGACTAAGTATATTTATTTGTTACTGATTCCTTCAATAATAAAAATTACTGCACATCTACTACTCCCCTTCACCTTCCTCCACCTATTCTTCTTTTCTCAGTGCATTTATTTGACCTCTACACAATTAGTGCTTTTACATTCTCTAGTTGTTTCTCCTGTGTCTTGCCTCTTCAAATTATATTTTAAACTTCTACAGATAAAGATCATTACTTCTACTATGTAACTATCATCACAGTGGCAATAACAAAGTACAAGAATTTCATATGTGGCATATAATCAATTCTCAGGGGCCTTCTTTTTCAGT
Organism: Macrotus californicus; assembly: GCA_007922815.1. Classification (NCBI taxonomy): domain Eukaryota; kingdom Metazoa; phylum Chordata; class Mammalia; order Chiroptera; family Phyllostomidae; genus Macrotus; species Macrotus californicus. Next base: position 23,444 of record VMDR010002273.1, on the reverse strand, counting down.
GAAACCTTTCCCAATCATTCCTAGAAGCCTGGCTTCTCAGCATTCAGATTCGTACCAACATGTCTGGATAGCTGGGGCCAGCGACCTCCCCCCATAATCGACTCTTCTCTGTGTGCTACAACGTGTTCTGCATGTGAGACTGTCCTTCATCCCCAAAAAGGTGGGGGTGTTTCCAATCTTTGTTTCAATACCTCGCGTTACCTAGATGCAGTGATCTCATCAAAACGGACCCTTCCGTTTTGGTAAGGTGTTGCTTCCTGTCCCCACTTGCCACTGCCATTGGCCCCTGCTGGCCACGGGCTGCAGCATCAGCATGACAGAGAGGAGCTCTTTGAGGGTAGAGACCTCTGTGCCCTTGTTAGGAGCATCTCCCTACAGAGAAATAACTTATGTGATAAACCAGTGCACACATAAGTTTCCACAAAGGGGATTACGGTACATCTGTCTTTTATTCTATTGCTGCTTGAATAAGAACAAAATAAAAAGCAGGAACGTGTCTTGGTGAGTCAGTCATGGGGTTCCTCCAAGCCTATGTCGCTGTTCTCTTGCTTCTGCTTGGACAGTTCTTTGATGGCATCTATCTCTGCAGCAGTGAACTTGGGGGTTAGCATCACAGCGTCATAGTCAAATTCGTCATCAAGACGGAAGGGCTGAACTTCATCCCCGAGTATCTACAAGAGGTAACAAAGGAGGGAAATCATTCACCATCATTGTACATGAAGATGAAGTTGAAACCATGAATTCCCTATTCATATTTCATTAAAACTTCTTTTAGACTTTAGCTCTCTCAGCTGATTAAGCTCTTTTTAAGTAAAGGAATCAAATCAATTATTCGATTTGACCTAATTTAAGCCCCTTAATGTGCCCCATTTGCACCATCTGACTCTAAATGAACGTCATTAACTAACTCTGCCCATGGCAAGAATCAGAAAGACTCTCTTGCACACATTCGTAACATTTTACCACTTGCAGTGTTAGGGCTGGAGGCGTATGGAGAAACCAACAGTCACATTAAAGTGTGAAAAATGTATCTTAAGATTCTGATCAACCTTGAATATACTGTTACCATTTACTATAAAAGACATATTGATAAAACAATTTTCAAAGTTAAAAATACTCTACACTTCATACATTTGTTCCTTCAGATAATATCTATAATTCCTGGACCAATAACAGTAGGAATTAAAGCACATAATATCACCTTAAAAAGTCTAGGATCCCTTTGTCCTATCAAGAATATTTGAAATATTACAGAATTTATCTATAAGTCAGAGTAACTGCAAAGAGATGTAATAATCTTGCATCTATTTACTCATAAATCTGTGTTTTAAAGGCTTCCTAAAAGAACATAGATTTTAAAAAGCGTATTTTTCCAATAAACAAAAAGAGACTGCTTTAAGTCTCATTGTATCATTCTTTAAAAAGCCTCTCCAAAAGCAAATGGTGTATGATACGATGAAATCACCCAGGACCTCTGCATAGCTCTCTAATATGAATGGTGATGCTGAAATAATTGAAAACTATGGTTTATGCAAGAATGAAAAAAATGCCCTGAAGCTGTAATCAGCTTTAAATATTCTTGCCTGGAAAATGATCCCACTGAGTGGCTTTTGTAATGTTCTTGAAAATGAAGCATATAGCTCAGAAACTGTGCCGTTACTAAAGGTGGGGGTAAAAACACAACCACAGAAAGTAGACATCTCCTGTCTGCTCGGCAAGTGGAATCTCATAGTTAGGTGTGCAGTGTTAATAGCAAACACCCCACCGTCTGTCATCCTCTCTTAGTAAAACCAGCAACAGAGCAAATTTCAGAGACTCATTTGTGTCCTCTTCATTACAATAGAAAGTGTGTGCTTTCCTGACAAAGGTAATGACAGGAGCTGTCACTGAACAGGCTCCCACCAAGGACCAGCCCCAGTACCAGGAACTGTGTGGGAAGTAGCAGTAATCCTCAAACAACCCATCCTACAACGCATGGAGAGGTTAAGTGACTTGCCCGAGACTACACAATTAGTAAGGGAGGGAAACAAGATCTGAATCCAGACTAACCTACTTCAGATAAAGCTTCATCTTCTCACAAAAACACCAGCAGAAATCAACCTCAAAGTGTTCACTAAGCCAAGTCGTAGCTGTTTGGGAGAAAAGACCTTGTCTACATAAGCTAAATAAACCCCATGGCATATCATTTAAACAGTACTCAAGGCTCACATAATACCATGACTGTCTACATAAAAGCAGCTGTACACGGGAAGCAAATCGCCACAAAGTAACAACGGGGTGATGTTGCTGAGAGCAGCTCAAATGAAGAAACACACAGTCAAGGCACAATATGTTCATTTCCTGGACACAACGTCCTAGGGCCTCCAACTCTACTCAGCGACACGCACTGAGACTGGCAGGCCTGGGCCCACCCTGAGCCGATCCTAAGGGCCCCGCTGGGGACAGGAGAAGTCCCATCTTTACCAGTGCTGTCAGTCTAGTGGGATTCTCACTGCCCTTTCACACCTGGTTAAAGGACTGGCATCCGCATGTCTACCAAGTTTCAGGCTTGCCATACTCACGTGTGCCCACTGCAAGGACTTTGAAGTCTACCCTGACACACCTAAATCCTGCTTAGACTTTTACTGGCCACTCTCACCAAGTGAGGTCTCATGGTTTCCTGGAAGAGGTGATATCTACGCAGAATGTTAAACGGGAACATTAATTAACAAGGTTGAGGGAAGAAGAGATTTGCAGACAAGGGGAGTTCTCATGACCAGGCCACAAGAAATAAGACACTGCACTTCACACGTGCAGCTCTGAGTGGTCCAGTGTTGCCAGGGCATCGAGTGTGAGGTGGAGAGTGGTGGAGAGGGATGACGATGGTGCCAGGTCACGACAGGTCTTACATGCTGCTTGTCCTAGAGATGATGGAAGCCACTGAAAGGTACTTTGAAAGCAGGGTAGATACTGGGTCACCTATGCATTTCAGATAAATTTCTTTATTCAAATTTTAACTGAGCACCTCCAGTGAGACAGGTACTAGAGACAAAGACCTGTACAAAACAGAGAGATACCCTGCCCTCTTGGAGATCACATCTGGACAGGTCACTCTGAAGATTAAACAGAGGATAGCTGTGGAGACAGGATACTAGTCAGGAGCGTGCTGAAACAGTCCAGGCAAGAGGCAATGAGGACGGGGCTCTGCTAGAAGAAACGCGAAAACATTAGAAAGTAAAGTTGGTAGCACTTGACGACTGATTTGGATATGGAAAGGGAAGATCTGCAGCTTCCTAACAAGATCCAGATAGAAATGTCAACAGGCAGTCAGACATATAAACCTGAAGCTCTGACGAAAGCCTGAAGCTAGAGAGACAGACTGAGAGACATGAGCACTGAAGGTCGTCCTGTGGATGACAATGGATCCCAGCATGTTGGTGGGAAGAGCCAGAGGCTCAGCAGGCCTCCCTGAGGAGCAGCTCCCACGGGGTGGGTGGAGGAACGAGGCGGGGAAAGAACAGAGAAGCACACAAACAGGCTGGGGGGTGCAGTGAAGGAAGACCACCGGTGGTTGGAGCCAAGGACATTTTTCAGTATACTGAACGGAAATGAGGGAAAAAAGAAGCAGATTTGTAGAGTCAAGACTAACGGTTTCCTAAGTCTCGATGAAAAGAGAGAAAAAAGAATAGGCAGCAGGCAAAGACGGGTCCGAAGTAAAGGGAAGGTAGTTGTTTTGTTTTGTTTTTTGTTTTGTTTTGTTTTAAGGATCGGAGAGACTGGAACACATTTACATGTTGAGCAAAGTGAACCAATAGAGAAGAATGATCCTACCCTAACCATTTGATTATCCTGGGACACCACTCCCTGCAGGTGGTGAGGCTTTCTGTTTACGTATTTGTTCCTTCAACATCCACTGCATGTCCACCACACCCACAGCACTGCACTCGGCACCAGTTCTGACGTTTCGCACATTTATTAAGTTAGCTTGTGATGACATGCGTGAATGAGTGGAGAGACTCACTAAAGGGGCACATATGTAATTCACATTAAACTAGACACATGCTGCAACTAAAAAGACACCACTGTGACCTTAGAAAGACAGGTTTTAAAACACAGTAATGTAGCGATTCCACTTACGTATTCCAGCTGCTGCCACTGTGGTGACTTCGGGAATTCCCTTCTTTGGAGGTACGTTCATTTTAGGGTCCTAAGACTCTGGGGTTTTTAGATTACAAACTCCAATCCTGATTTATTTCAAAGGGAAGAATTTGTGCAATGGAACGCCAAATCCCCCGCTATTAAACAGAAAACAACTGCGAATTAAGTTACTAACTTGTTATTTTTGCCTAAGGAGCTGAGAGAAATACGTGGATTTCAGGTGTCTAATTTCAAATCTAATTGAAATCTTTCTGTAGCCTCTCAGAGAGTAGAATGTGTACAATAGTAGAAAACTGCTAGTTTCCTTAAAATTGCTCATGTGACTTTTCTAAGAGAGACTGCTACAAGAGGAGTCATTTTCATTCATAGCACCACACAGGCCAATTACAGAAAACAGAACTAATGCTCAAATCAGTAAGAGCAGCATTTACCGTTGGCTCTCTTACAAAGCACTCTGGTGAATAAACTGTCTATACAGGTGAAAAGTTTTAAAGTCCCAACATGAACTGGAAAAACAGGAGAAACCCACTGACACACTACAATTTCTGATGTCTTCTATGGGTTGAGGGTGGAGAGGAGGAACTCACAATTTTTTATCTTCCTAACGTGAAATTTTTTCATCAAAATAGATTAACTACCCTGGTCAGCGTGGCTCAGCGTTTGGAGCATCATCCCAAGGGCCGAAAGGTTGCCAGTTCCGTCCCTGGTGGGGCACGTATGAGAGTCAACCAATCAATGTTTCTCTCTCTCTCTCTCTCTCTCTCTTTCCCCTCCTACTGCCTTCCTCCTTCTCTCTCCCTTCAAATCAGGATTGAATATATCCTCGGGTGAGGATGAAAACAAAAATTGTTTTAATAGATTAACTAAGGGAAGCAGTTATTCACAAATAGAAAGTGGAAGGTTCTTGGAAAATGCACATGTCTATAACCAATGATAAAATTACAAAAAAATTTTTAATTCGCCCAGTGCATATTGGGAAGTCATGGATTCATTTTTTTCTCATCCTCACTTGAGGGCATGCTCATTGATTTTAGAAAGAGTGGAAGGGAGGTAGAGAGAGGGAGAGAGACATTAATCGGCTGCCTCTCACAGATGCCTTGGTCAGAGACCAAACCCGAAACCTAGGCATGTGCCCTGACCCGGAAGCAAACCCATGGCCCTTCGGTTTACAGGATGATGCCCCAACCAACTGAGCCACATTGGCCAGGGCAAGGCGTGGGTCCTTATTAGGCAATACAAGAAGTCAGGATATCCAAGATACATTTTTATCTTTGGAGACTGAAGTCACGGAAAACAACTACCTGTAACTCTAACCCCTGGTCAGCCCTTCCAGGACATATTTTCTGAAAACTGACGCTGCTATCATTTCTCTGGCATTGGGTACTTTAAAATAAGATCAATACTATTAAAGCACAGCAGAGCTGGTACAGTGCCGTGATTCTAGACAGTTCTGAAAAGTCTGTCTAACAGTGGTTAGAAATGAAATTCCAAACCAAGATATTACTCTGGATAGTCAAAAAACAGCAAAAATTGCCCTGGCTGGTGTGGCTCAGTGGATTGAGTACCAGTCTGCAAACCAAAGGGTCGCTGGTTCAATTCCAAGTCAAGGCACATGCCTGGGTTGCAGGCCAGGTCCCCAGTAGGGGGCGCACAGGAGACAACTGCACATTGATGTTTCTCTCCCTCTCTTCCTGTCTCTAAAGATAAATAACAAAATCTAAAAAAAAAAAAAAAAACCAGTAAAAATTATTCATCTATGTCTCATGAGTTTGCTAACACAAAAAAATGTTTCTATCATTTTGATTCAACATTTTTAAATGTTCACATTTTCTGGGAAGAAATTTATATTCCTTCTGAAGATACCATCATATACAGGGTTTTAAATTGCATGTTACTGGCTATTTGATAGATTCCAGAAATCATTCAGGTCTTTCTTTACCCATCAAGTAAAACCACTTCATAAAAATTTTCTGTAATGGCACTCAGTGCCACAACCACTAACTGGTCAAGTAACGTGTATGGTCACAATGGAAGTCAAGAACATAAGTTTTTTAAAGAAATTGACTCCTGCTAGAAATAATCTTGCAATTTTAGCTTCTTACTACTCAAAAAAGCAGTCCGTAATTCAAAAAGCACACTGAAAAGTGGCTCTCCCTACCAGTTCATCTGGTTACCAATTCAGGGGGTTAACATGAGCCTACCGGCACCCTGGACATATATTTATGGTATCAGTGCGCAGAGTTTTACGATACAGGGGTAACCTAAAACTGAAATGTGTGGATTGCTTTTGACTGAACAACTGCTTCCACAGCGAGTGACAGTGACAGGGCGAGTATGGACTAGGACCTGAATAGTGACATAATCGAGAAACATCCTAAGGGCTTTATTAGGAAGCAATAATAGATAGCCCCTAATACCCTCTGTGCCTGCAGGATCCCCCTCAGAGTGCACAGGGTGTAATGGTCATATCCAGCACCACCAGCAGCCTCAGCGGGGCCACGTTTGTCACGTATGAGCAGAAGAGTTGGAAATGACGGCAAAAGAGGTCTTCCAGGTGGTGCATTTGGGAGAGAACACATGTGGCAGAGATGCCGCTCTACCTGCTGGTAAAACCAATGGCCTGATGACATTTCCCAGCCTCCCTTGTACATACAACTGAGTGGCTGCCAAGAGAATGTGAGTAGAACTAGAGTCCTGAGTCCTAAGCCCTGGGGAAACAGGCTGCCCCATGCTCTCATCCCCTGCCCCTCCAGGTAGGACGGTGACCACACCTGCAACATGCACCTGAGGATGATGCCCTAGGCAGAGTGGAGTCCCAGAGAAGGAACCTTGACGAGCCCCGGGCACAGAGCCACTTGCTAACGTTAAAGACGCTCCATAGGCTATTACATGAAATAAATGAACTTCTATCTCCTCCAGCCACTGAATTCCTGTAGCAGCCTGGCCTTCCTTTAACTACTACAGGATGTGCATAGGACCTTAGAAACAATAACAGAGAGGGAAAAGGCTGGTTCAGACTAAAAGAGATAGGAAACCCGCCTGTCCTTTCTGGCGCGCTGTCCCCAGGTAGCACTGGCCTGCAGCGTGGCACACATCATGAAACGAAAATAGTTTCCACATAAAAACATAATTTCCCTCTGTGTTTACAAAGAAATATACACATTAGAGATAGATGGCAGTGAGGGGACCCAATTACGCAACTTGAATTCTAAATTGTTCCAAATCTGAGAAAACTACAAAAGCACACATGTCTCATAGCGTTTCTATGAAAGGACAAGTTACAAAGCCAGGCATGGACCGAACTCCCCGTGGAGTACCTCGTCCCTGTGTTTGTCCACTCCCTTCGCCGTGGGCCTTGGCTTTTCTTCAGGGGTCAGGGCCTGGGCCACAGAGGGAACATACGAAGGGACACAGGTGCTTACGTCCTGCTCCACTTCTCCAGGCAGCAGCAGCAGCAAATCTGTTGGATACAAAATATTTCACTTGATCCTTTCACTGAGTTCACACATGAACTAAATCATCTTAAAGCCTATCATACTCAAAAGAATAAAGCAAATATGCTCAAATAGAGTAAATCCATCTCACAATGCCTGTCCTCCTCTGGGAACTTGACTCAAGGGACTCCCCTTTCTAGAAAGCAGAAGTCCTTAGTGCATCTATTTTTATCTTACTGTTGCAAAGTTACTTTCTATCAGAAAGGCCTGGGAGAAACATTGTTTGCGAGTAACTTGTTCATGCCTCTCACCTCTCAACCCAATTTCTACCTCTTCAGGAAAGCAAGGAGATGCTATTTTTGCCTCACTTTCCTGAGGGGTGAAGAGAAAGGAAATGGAGGGTTGATTTCATCCCATAATGATATGGCAATATTTAAAAAAAAAAACATATTAAAAAACAATGATGCCTGAAGGAAAGAACTTTAACTTTCAGCAGAAAAAATGAGCTACTCTGTCATATTCCGAATGCATGGTCTAATTTTCAACACCTGCAGACAACAAAAGCGCGCTTCCGGCTTGTCTGGCACAATTACAAGAGTTCCATAACCAGTCTTGGTTCTCTGATCAGCCCATTTATAAGGGGATGTGTTCCCTTATTTTTGCACGTGTGACGGACAGCCCATGGAAGCACCACAGACAGCCGATGCTCTTCCACAGCTTGCTTTGAGGACAAAAAACAAACAGAAACACAACAGGGTTCCTCCTCAGTCTAAGTCTTCACAGGCCCAGAAGGGCTGCTGGAGCTAGCCAGTAACGTGCAGCGGGCTCAGGACGATGCTGCCTGCCACTCAGTGATGGTCCTAAGGAAGATGTTATGTTCTCGAAGGAAGTGATTAATTACCAAGAGGCATGCCTTGGCTGTTGCCAGTGGCAGCATATACAGGGAGATGACAGAGCAGGAATCAATATTCAAAACCGGAAACTTACGTGAAATACATCTCTCACCACTGTGATATCACCTTCACAAAAAACATAATTAAAAACTCGTAAGACTCCAGCGAACAGAGAACACAGAGAGCCTAGAAGCTGAGCGTCTGGGTGGGGGGAAGGTGAAGAAGGTAGTTTTACTGTGATTAAGTTTTGAAACCCTAAAATAGGACCTCATTAACTAGCAGAAATAAAAACAATAATAACAGTCAACTCTAACGAGCTGACATATTATCTGCCCTATCGACTCAGCCAATCCAACGGCTCTCTTATTTCCCGTCTTACAGACAAAGAGCCCCAGCACTGAGAGCGACCTCATTCAAGGCGCCACAGCCGGAAAGCACCAGAGCCAGGCCGTCTGCCTGCAAAGCCCATGATGTCACATGACAACCTTCTTTTAAATGAGCATTTTCATTAAAAATATGACTTGAGCCTATCAGATTATACACCCAAACTCAGGGCCAGGAAGTGTCACCATAACAGCACATCAGCATGGTTAGGCACCGTTACATGCACTTAAACATATTGTTCCCAGAGAAGATAATTTTAAACTCAATAAGATTGGTGGAAAGATTGGCTCTCCAATATATCTATTCATGAGTTCAAAGTCAAACTTGGCGGAACTGCCCAGGACTGGGACAGGCCTGGCTAGGGGCCTGCCCACAACAAAGGCAAAAGGAGAGAGGTTCGGGCATCTCAATGTAAAAGCCGACACCTGTCAGACCCATTGATCGCCAGTGCAGGCATCAGTTCACATGTACGATACAAATCAATTCTGCCTTCAGAGCTATTTAAAATCTGATGGACAAAATTATGCACCAAGAAGGGCAACTCTGCAGCTTCTTCGCCAAACCTCTTCACCTCTCTAATAGTCTGCAAAGGATGTTTTCTTTCCTGAAAATTCTATTGCCATGGGAACAATTCCTTCAGACTCAGAATCCTCCACACTTTTCTTGCCATTCGTTTCTTCAGGGTAAAAGCAAAATGCCCAAATGCACACCATTGGTGCCTAACACAAAATCTTACACATAGTACACTCTCCACAAATACTCGGAGACAGGAAATGAATTTCCTGCATCTCAACTTTTAAAAGGAACAGCAAGCATCGAGAGTCTACCTTACCCTCAAAAACTAAACTTTGTTACAGGGATGAGATTTTCACACAAAAATATCAATCAGAGAATGATCAGAACAAAACTGAATAAGCTGAACTCTAAAGAGGACAGAGTCATCAAAAGAGTAAAACCAACATGTAGGAGAATAGTCCAGTAAAGCAGTCAGGAAGCAGCTGTATCTTTTAGGCATTTCATAGTCGTGGGTGGGCGATTCATATACGCCTGTTCTCTCAGGAGGGGAAATGATGGGATTCATTCCTGGTGGGGAACGGAATTTCTGAGGTCTCTGTAAAACTTTCTCAAACTAAAGTGCTTTAAGAAACTTAACCTCATCTTAACTGTTGTTTCTGAAACTACCAAGGGCCTGTTTTCCCGGACTGCCGATCTTGGAGCAAGAATTAGTTGCCTATTCTCGTCCAACACCATCAACCACAGAATAAGTACACCAACTGGCTAAGAGAGTTGTGTAAGACAGTATACAAGGGGGGACCCACAAAAACAAGAATTACCTTCTGATGGGCGGGCCCTTAAAGTACAGGCTTCCCCGCTAGGTACGTGTTCTAGTACCCCAGCTGGATCAGCGTACTAGCTGGTGGTGTTGTGAGAGGCTGCATTCGGTTTTAGTGAATTTTTTTTAAAAACTCTTTCAACATGTTTGACCATTTCCAGATGGGTGATTTACAAGTGCACCTGACTACACCGAGTGTTCAGTAGTTTTTGACCAAAAATACCATGACCCCTGTACCCCACCGTCCCTCTTCACCTGATCTTACACCAAGCAACTTTTTCTTTGTTTCCTCGGATGAAAAAAGTCCTCAGAGGGAAATGTTTTCCCGATGTGGAGGGTGTGAAACAAAACATGGCAGAGGCACTAAAAGGCATCAAAATCAACAAGTTCAAAAACCGTTTTGAGCAGTGGAAAAAAACCACCTCGACAGGTATATCGCACCAAGTGGAGAGTACTTTGAAGGTGACTGAAGTTTAAACATGTAAGAGCAAATATGTGATTTTTTATAAATAAATTCTGAGTTTTGGGGGGTTCTCGCTCGTAACGCTGAGAACTAGACCTCAGAAAGTCTGTTCAGCCAATTACACTCAGCCAGAGAACAGGCTCGGCCAACTGTGGGGAAAACTAAATAAATAAAAATGGTCAGAAGAGTCTTCCTACTCTAACAGCCTCAGCATAACTACTACCTATTCCAAATAATGATTGCTGGATAACAGCCAGGGTATGGCGGTAATTACCCTGATGGTTAATTACTTTATTTCAAATTCAAAGGAAGAAAAGTGGCTAACTCGATGTGACATGAACACGGGGCCTCAAACTTTGTGGCAACTATGACTGCTCCACTGCAGTGCTCGGAGTTGGATTCTCTGAGGAACTGCGTCCACCTGCGTTGCCAAAGCATGAGCCAAACATGAGCCAAACACGGGGACAGAGCCTCGTGCCTGAGTCTGGAAGAATATTTATGAAAGCAAATAAGGTGGGCAAAGGAGGTCAGGGGTAGAGAAACAACGTGCACCTCACTTCCTTAGGCAAATCTGCTGCTCAAACAACAACCACAGAATCTAATCAGCAAACCTCTCAGCTGCCAAAATTATAGAGCAACTTGCCTATTTAAAATGTCACATTTCCCATCTGACATAAATATTTGCTTCCTGCTCACATTCCTGAAGTATAATACAAATTGGGCCCAAACTAAAATTCACCTTGGCACAAACTACTCTTTTTTTTCCCTTTTAAGTGACCCAGACTTGCGTCATGAAAATTGTGAAGCCCGGTGGTCTTTTTGGTAATTGGGAGAGATGGGTGAGGCCAGGCTGCTCTTCAGCCCAGGCTTTGCACGTTCTTTTCCTGATGGGAAGGCCCTGACTAGTCCGTTCACGTCTGCTGAGACTTGGACCAGACCTCCACAACCTGCTGTGCACAAATGCAAGGCTGCCTGTTATCTGACCTCTGGAAAAAAATACTAGTGAGATGTTTGCATGCAAATTTTAAACTGAAGGGATCGATCTGATTTTTAAAAAACAACTTGAAAATGTGCTTAAGGAAAAACAATGAAACAAGGTAAAAAAAAAGGGCTGATTTAAGAGATGGTTGTAACAAAAATCACATCCGTTGGCTAAGCAGGTTTATGTCAGAATGTAGACCTCATCACCGTCAAAAAGCAAGAAATTAAAACCACTGGGAAAAATGCCTGACCTGTGTATTTTTGTGCCCTCCTATAAAATTAATTTTATGTTGCAAACGTGCTGCATGCAAACCACAACTCTTTGTCTTGAGTGTCATCCACGGATGAACTCTGCCTGGGGCAGTGACTCAAAACACAGATCACGATATGCCACCAGAGATCTTCTGATTAGACCCTCCTTGGGCACAGGACCCAGGAACGTTCATTTTGAACAAGCTCCCCCTCTCCGAGTCAGCCAAAACCCGAAAACCGTGTGCTTGCTCCACAAACCCGGGTCTCGGTAAGTCCTTAGCTAGCCTTCTAATCCAATCGGAGCCCCTCAGCTGCTCCCACACAGAAATTCAGAGCAACCTGGGGTATTAAAGTTAAGAGGACCTCTCCTGGGGCTATGTGATTCCTTTGGATCTCTGATCTCACTTGAAGCAATAAGTAAGGGAAAAAATCTCCGAAGTCTGCTGGTTAATAGAGTGCTTGATAAACAAACCCTTCCATAGAATAGTGTGACATGTGGAAGCAGAAAACAAATGTTAGTTGCTTCCAGTTACCAGAGGGCCTCAGTTCAGGCAACCAGAGAAGCCAGGGCAGAGGTTTAAACAACTAATTTACCGAGAGCCACGCGCCCCCCCCAAACAAACAGTCCCTCTAACTCCTGTCTGATTATAAGTAAGCCCCCACACAATAACAGTGACACATTTTAGGTCTATGCCTACCTAAACACTGTAAGCAACGCTTAAATGCCAACCACCAAACCCCCATGGAAACTGCCCCTTCCCTAACATTCAACGCTGACTTTGAAACATTCCTGCTTATTAAATTAGCAATGAGATTTTTGAAGAAAATAACTCTAATCTTGAACACATTTCAAAGGTTCTTTGAGCAAAAAAAAGGATGGACACCTATGCTTACACAGAAATGTTCACCAACACAGGAAAAAAGCCTCCTATGTCAAGGATCCAGCATTCAGCCTCTCCCAGCCCAGGCCGCCTGGGGAAATGCCCCAGAAGAAATATTTACAATATACCTTTAGTCTTAAGTGTTTGGTTTACATATTTAATAAATAATTATAAAAGCAAAGCTTTGGATTTTATTTTATGATCAGTTCTGATATTGCTATGATTTTTATTATTAACGGATGTTTTATGCAGCATTCCAAAATAATCTCAGTTGACATCGTGCTTCTAAGAAACTGGGTTTAACTTAAATGACTTTGCTTGAAACAATTATGCAGATATCAAGCATATGATACATCAGGGCAGAGGAGGGAGGGACATCTTTATTTCATTTAAGACTTTACAACCTTCAACAGGCTTTGACCTTTCAGCTGAAATCTGTGTTATTGAAAAAGAAATTGCACAACTCCAGTGTTCCCTGTTTCAGGGAAGATAGAGGTAGGATTGCCAGAAAAAAAAAGTGTAAAGCTGCCTAAAGTCTTATTTGTAGCTTCTAGAAAGAGGTCAAGCGGAGTAGAAGGGAAACACAAGGCAGAGAAGGCGTACCCTCGCTCGTCTGGGGCTCAACCTCTTCATCCACATCGAAATCTTCTACTGCCAGGAAATTATCTACCTAGGAAAGGATTAATATTATATTTTTGCATATTAGACCTAAAAAAATGCAATTAAGAATCAATGAATCCACTTCTACAACACTCAAGTGAGCAACTGAATCCAATTTTCTCATTAACTTTTGAGTCCTCGCTGAAGGTCTTTGTGTGCACGTTGCTTTCCCGGAGACTCTGAAAGAAGCAGTGCATTTGGAAGCTGGCCTGGATTTTGTAGGCACCATGGTTAAGATCTTTATACTGAAAAGGGAAAAAAACCATCTGGGGAGTTCTTGGAAAGGGACTTTGTTCCAGATTCCATCCCAGAATAGATAAAACCACCAAGACAGTCCCCAAAACAGTGTCTCTGCTTGTTGTTGTTACCGTTGTTGTTGCTGTGGTTGTTGTTGTTGTTACTGTTGCTGTCGTTGTTTTATTACTTTTGCTTCTCAAGCGAAGAATGGTGGTGGATCTGGCTACTATTGTAACAGCATGCTTTCACTCCAAAGAGCCCGAAAGAAAAAAAACTGAAGTACACAGGAGAGCCCTGAGCAGTGTGGCTCAGTGGGTTGGGCATAGTCCTGCAAAGCAAGGGGTCACCCGGCTCGATTGCATTCCCAGTCAGAGCACATGCCTGGGTTGCGGGTTCGGTCCCCGGTCGGAGCACGGAGGAAAAGCAACCGAGTGATGCTTCCCTCTATTTCTCCCTCTCTTCCCCTCTCTCTAAAAATAAATAAATAAAATATTTTTAAAAAATAAAGAAAGCAGGACAGAAAGGTTCATTCAAAACAAAAATCATCCTGACCCAGGGAAATCACAGGAGAGGTGAGCGGGGCAAAAAAACAAGTGTTCTCTCTTTCGAACAAATAAAACTGAAAATTACTTCAAGGGTGAAAAGCAGAGCCTTTACAGACACAAGAGCAACGTGTCGATGAAAAACTACTCCACACAGAATGCTGCTTCCCACTACAAGATGACAATGAGACACTTTGGATTGACAAAATGGTAACATTGCACACCGGAATGAATTCATCTCAGGTGAATATCAAAGAGTGTAAATAAGAAAATGATTTCACCACTGGCTCCAAGGAGACGAGCGGAGTAAAGGCACAATGTCAAAATGCCTTTTATGCTTCCGGACCTAAAACATCTGCATAACAAAACACCTTAAAATTGCAAATTGAGATCTCATAATTGGAACTCAAAAGACAGCCTGGGTCGTCCTTCTTTCAGCTCTATTCCCCAGGCCATAGCTCTTACACAGGAATTAAAAGTGGTAGCCTCCAGTGCTCATAAGTACAGAACGGCAGGTCTTTCCTGGCATCCGAGTGACAGCAAAAATGTACCTTTCACATGCCAGCTTCAGCACTAAAATGTGAGGCTCTGTGATACGTCATTTCTCTTAATGGTCTACGCCAGGGGAAGTGGATTCGGGTTTCTCGTGTTTCTCTGTCGGAGCACTCCTTCATCTGTTAAGCTTTGAGGAAAAAAGATCTGGAACCCAGCCAACTGTGGCTGGTTTAATATACTCAAACATCAATAAAAAAAAACAGTGTAAGGACAAAATATGCTGAATTCTCCAACTTCTATGAGACAGCAAATGAGTCCTGTGGGGTTTTTTGTTCTTATGGTTTTTGCCATTGAAAAAAAAAGCATTAAATCAGCTCTTACCTTCACCTTTCCAGCCCGATTCAGATCACCTTGAAAGGGGCTGCCAACGCTCTGGCCTTCATCCAGCACTATCTGAAACACAGAGTGAGGGCATATTGATGGGAAAATGAAACAACTAAAAAAAAAAAAAAAGGAGCTGATCTGGTCTGGTAGCCCTTCAGACAATAAAACTCCCCTCCCAGTTTCCGTTAACTAGCTATGCATGATGAGCCAGATTCACTATAAATCATAGCAGGGAGTAGGGGATAGGGGTCCAGGGGTCTGACTTGTACTTCTACCCTCTAGACTTACCCGAAGTGTAACCTAAGTAGATCATTTAACCTCACTCTTCTCACGAGTGAAACAGAAATGCCCCACCTCACTACCCTACCTCCCAGTCCATCCAAATGAACCTTTGAAGGACGAATCTGAGATTGCTAAAGCAACTTGTTCAAATTTTTGGAAGACAATGCCACTGAACAGTCCTTTGCCTCTGACACGCCTGTCAAAGACTCAACAGATAATACAATTCCAATCGCTGAAGACTGACAGTAGACAGTGCCTTCACTAGGGGGCTGCCACATAATCACCTCCACACGCAGCCTTCGCTACAGATAAATACATTTCTGATGCAGGGGTTCTGGTTCCCCTGTATAAAACCACAATCCCAAATACAATTCTGTCCACAATATCGTAAGAAAAACACAACGAAGTAGAAGCCAGAAACCCAAATGGCTTAAAAAATAGAACATTTTCCATGACTATATCTACTGCCTCATCTTGACTTACACGCAAAACCTGGAACACCTACAAAAAACTGTGTTTTGTGGTTTACCTAGGAAAAATACAGAAAATATTGCTATTATATTTAATGAAGAAAATCAATTTTGTGTAGTTTATTTCAACTTAAATAAAAGGTGAATTTTGCTTTAAAAATAATAATAAGTAGAATAACTTTTCCTTAGATTCCTTGATAGTTAAAAAGCACAGCTAAGGAGACTATGACCACAGTCTATTAAGTCTTGAGGACCAGGGAGGGAGCATATAATATTTATTAACCAAATCCTGGAGAAAACAAGATAACTAGCTTCGACTTCAAGCTCGAAAGAGATGCATCCACAACAGGTAAAATACTTCCCGTTTTACACAGAAAATTTAAAAAGGGGTTCTTTTATTCTAAACAGAGGACAACCCTAAAATGTATAAATCATCTCAAGGAGAATCTGTGGACAGCAGATTCTTAAGAAAGAACAAAAGAGATTTTTAACAAAAATTAGGGATAACCAAGTTACCACCATAAACACTGGCTATTGAAATCATGAAATGTACTAATCACTTTCAATAAAGCATCCCAATAGTGCTCCATCTAGAATTTGGAGCCTCAGTTATTGACTCAATAGCAGTCCAATGTCCCTTAGGGTACCCTTTTTTTTTTAAATTCAGCAACAATGTTCTTTCTCAGACTGTTTCTGAGAGTGTGCTATAGTATCACCTGCTCTTCCTCTGAACACTGTGATGAGGTGTGAAGAGAAATGGCTTTATTTCCAAGGCAGTGATTATGGGGTTCATTTTCACGAGAAAACCATGTTGAAGTAGGTGTGCTTTTTGAAGAATCAGTTCCAAATGCGCCTCTCTTGGTCACATTGCCCTCTGCAAAGACAAGTTACATAGTATTAGGAAGCATCCACCACATCCGGTCAGGTTTGCTCTGCAGCTGTTAGCAGCGTGGCGTCAAAGCCAGTGAGATTAGTGTTCTGATGATCCTAGCCTGCTGCCACTCCAGTCAGAATCCCTTGTTTGCTTCTGAATGTCCATCACTGGTAGAATTAAAACTTGCAGGGATATCTAAAGGACGTTCACACAGAAATGCCGTCGGGGAGCAGAGCTACGATGGCCCAGTCTATAATTATGAACTCAATAAGCCAGAGAAGGAAAACACAAATATTGAATTTATCACTTTCTCTTTACAGGGCTTGTATTAGTAAATAACACACGCTCAGGCCAGCTCTCTACAGTGCCTGCTGCACCAGCACCCATGACTCCTAACCAGCTACTACTGGGACAGGCCACCCCTGCCTTTGGCCTGAACAAATCCTTAGAAAAAAGAGGTGAAGAACCAGCCT
This sequence comes from Macrotus californicus, assembly GCA_007922815.1. Classification (NCBI taxonomy): domain Eukaryota; kingdom Metazoa; phylum Chordata; class Mammalia; order Chiroptera; family Phyllostomidae; genus Macrotus; species Macrotus californicus. The sequence continues at coordinate 6,269 of VMDR010002273.1, read as the reverse complement.
TGGCTGCAGGGGTGCTGGGAGTGCTGAGAGAGTAAGGTAACAAGGGTGGCTCAGCATGTAGTAACAGGCATCTGGCCAGATCGCTAGGGAGTGGGGCAGAAACCCGGAGAGCCAATACCTCCCCGCACCCAGAAGGGAGGGGTCGTAGGCAACTGGAGCTGGAGTTTGGTAGGCTTCCAGGCCCCGGGGCAACTGTGAACAAAGCCAAGGGGGCTGCGAGAACTGAGTGTGTTGCCCCAGCAGCTGAGCAGCGCATGACAGCCTGCACAGAGCCTGTGGGGGCTGGACGCCCCCTTGGGCCGAGATGCATGTGCCCCTCTGCAAGGCTGGGGAACTTCTGTCCCCTTCTGCAAAATGGCAGCCAGAAGAGGGGCTACAACAAGTTAGGGGGCTGCAAACATGGTGGACATTAGTGCACATTGGTCGAAAAACTGGACACTGTCACGCATGGGTTTCTAAGCCAGGCCTTTAAAAGCAGAACATGCAGGAAAACATGCACTCTTTCCCCTCCCCTCACTAGGCCCCAGGAGGCCTGAGTTCATGGGCCTGTGGGCCCTGGAGGCCACGTGGTCGGGGAGCATTCCAGGCCCCCCTCCCACACAGAGCAGTGGCAGGCTGGCTGCGCTGCGCAGCCCTTCCCATCCAGGCGCACACGGACCAGTGAGAGACCCCTGGAGCCGAACTGTGACCGGGAACCTGCCTAGTAGCCTGGATGAGCATGCTATAGCCACCTGCGTTTCCCAGAGGACAGTACTTTCAAGTGGGAAAAGGGATTCCAGGTGTTTCCTGAAACAGGTCTGGCCAGGCAGAGGGTGGCAGGGTTATTTGTCTTTGGGCGTTTTGAAGGGAGTGGGGCTCTGAGGCAGAAACCTGCCATTATCCCAAAACTGTATAGCCTTTAAATAAACAACTCCTTTCCTTTTCCACTAAACTTCTGGTTGCAGGTTTTGCCTATAGGCAGTGAGCAGTGGACCCCCACGAGGCTGCTCCATAACGAGAACACTGCCCACTGCCGCAGTAACCAGCATATGAAAGAGCAGAGAAGGAGGAAGAAATAGTCTCAGGACGTGTCCTGCCTGATTGCTTCCTGTTCCACAGCCACAGAGACGTCCTAAATCTCTCCTAGGGCACAGGTAAGCAGTGGTTGCAGGGTGGAGCAAGACGGGCACGAAAATGCTTGGAAACAGAAGTATCTGAGAAATGAAAGGGTCCCTCAAGCCTCATCAAAGTCAGAAGCAAGACTTCCTGTGGCCACCTGCCTCTGTTCAGTGCACTTTTCTAGTAAGAGCTGTGGTTGTTGCAGCTCCCCTGCTGACCCCTTAAGTCCTGAGCGACCTAAATTCAGTATTTACTAAGAAAATACTATGTACCCAGCACAACACTACTATAATAGTCTACTGACTTAAATGCTTGAAAAGCATGTAGTCAAACAGATTTTCCATAAGGACAGGTTCTATTTGTTCTCCTATCCCACAATGTATTCCTCTACCACTTCCAAGAAAATAAGAAGGTTATTTGACAGATAACCAGAGGAAACTCCTTTGAAAGAAAGAGCAAAATATAATGAAGTCCCTGCTTCTGATGCTGCTGTTGAACTCCTGGCAGGGACTCAGATCTAATAAAAATTTCTTGTTCACACTTTTAAAATGTCTTCCTTTTGGAAACATAAACCTTTCATTTTAAAAAGGGGGTGCCAGAGTAAAGTGTACACTCCTAACTGGGCAGATCACGGTGGGTAGTCATGCCCAGACCTATAACTTCCTTTGTGAAAGGTGTTCACACCAGCCTGTCCACCGTTCTTGTGCCTCTAGGTTAACACAACTTTGAAATGCCAGAAGTAATGTCCCTCGAAGGCGTAACCACGCTCAAGAGAGCACACAACGTAGCCGTCCTGTGGTCCATTCCCTGCCTTGCTTTCTCCCACCTTCTAGTAATCTTCTTTAAGTCCCCTCAATCCCAAACGCAGAAAAGACATTGCAAACTGTTCTATTCCTACTCTCCTGAGCATCTGAGATCCTGCTTCGTGGCAGTTGTCGTCGGTTTGGCTCAAATAAATTCTTATAAGAATTTTTTACAGGTTTGGATGTTCTTAGGCCAACAACCAGAAGATTCTGGGAAAAAAACTTGTTCTCTCTCTGATTAGACCTAAATTTAAGTCTCCCTCCTAAACCTCACATGAATATATACCATGTCACTCCAAAGACCCAGAAGTGCTTCTTATAAGGTTTCTATCATTTTCATTAAAAAAACAACAAATAATAAATTCTGTTGGCAGAACGAGATAGGAAAGAAGTTCTTCTTCAATATGATAATGTCGAAATGAATCCGAAGGGGCCTGAAGCCTGGCTGGAAACCCAGGTGCTGCTTCTAAGAGTCAGCCTCGTGTCCTGGTGGCGACCCAGACAGGCCCCCGAGTGTCCACCTTGTCTTCCGTTGCTGCTTTCCGCCAGTCCTCTTCCACCCTTTCAGCTTGTCCCGAACGTGTCTTGCTTTGAAATAAGCGTCAAACATAATACATTTCAAAAATCTAACAGCGATATTTCAGAGAACAAATAGGCTATTGAGACCTGAAAGAGCATTTCTTTGGGTATTTCTGTCAAAGCTTCAATACAGATAAAACAAAGGCTTTTTTCCTAAAGGTTTTTTTTAAAGGGTTCATTATTATGAAGTAATGGAATTTCAATTTGTTTTTATACTAAGCAGACACGCTTCCAACAGCTCTCCCTTACAAGGCTACCAGCTATACCTACAACACCTAATTTCAGGTCAAAGAAAAAGGTTACTCTCCTTGAAAAGGTAGAAACTACTGACGCTTTGACAAATTAGATATCAATCACATATTGACTATATAGCCTCTAGATGAAAGTGATCACTTTTAGAAAAGTCTGTTCTGAAAGAAACGTCTTAAAAATTCACATTCGCCCAGACACAAGCCAAACTCGCGTCCCTGTGCTGAGAAGCATGGCCACTCCCCCAGAAGACTTGTCACAGGTCATCAGCACTGTCGTCAGAATTCACAACCAAATCCTGCAGCCACCGCAGAGGGTCTGCTCTTCTGCAGCACGGTCAATAGCAATGTAAATCAAGGGCATGTTCTCAGTCGCAAAGAGATATTGACTCTGTTGCCAGAAGGAACAACAAATTCACAGGGGGAAATTCTGTGCAACACGGGGCAGTTGCAAAAAGCCTCCTGCAAAGAGAACAGCGGATAAGCAATCACGCTCCTAACAAGGTTGGGTACTTTGAAAGTCATGGGGTTGTGTTCACATTACACTCCTAGCCTAGGGCACTAACTTCTCTGGACAATAATACCTGCTCTTGATTTGTCCATCCAAACCACTCCGCTCAGCTGCTTCTTGATCACACACTAGCTGGTAGCTGGCCTCCCCTGGAGCGATAGTCATTAGGATTAAATAAGCAATTTAAAAACCAATCAATCATAAATCGGAATAAATCCAAAGAAGCTACAATCAGCACACAAATGTTTTGTCTAAATTCCCTTTGCAGTGCTCTGAATTCCAACTGTTTTATGTTCTTCACTGAGAGGGCACAGGGAGGAGAGGATTACCTCAGCCTGGCCAGCCAGGAATAATTGTGCTTTCCCCTAGGCTGGGTGATAATTGACTCATTATTCACAGGCCTAGCTCTCAAGCTGCCAAGACACAAATGCACAACCGAGGTCCAGAAAAACGTGTGTCAAAGGCCCGAGATAGGGACGCAATGGCAGTAAGTTGAAATTTTTAAATGCCCAAGGTTAGGCATTTACAGAGAGAAAAAATGTGGAGTGTAAAGTTACTGAAAGTTTACCTTCCGGAAGAAAATCTGAGTGGCAGTTGAGTTAGGCAACTCATTCAATCTGGAAGTTATATCCTGGGCATCAACTGTGGGCAGGGCGACACAGATGGGTAAGAACCAGTCCTACCCTTACAAACTAAGAAGTGAAGCAAGGTATACAAACCACCAAAACAGAACACAGCTATGGCAGATGATATAAGACAGGGGTGTCAAACACATTTGCACCGGGGGCCACATCAGCCTGGTGGCTGCCTTCAAAACACTAAATGTAATGTTAGGACTGTATAAACGTAACTGCTCCTTAACAGTTAAGCAAGAGCTCGGCACCACCACTGGGTAGAAACAAGGTGCTGGGCCGGATAAAACAAGGTGGAGGGCGTGATTCGGCCTGCGGGCCCTGTGTCTGCCACCTGTAATATGAGCAAAGTACAAAGTCAGAGAATGGTGTAAAGTCACAATCGGTTTGGGAAATCACAAAAGGCTTCCCACAAAAGGCATCTGAGCCAGGCTTGGAAACGCAGCTCCAGTTTCAACAGGTGAAGATGGTGAGGAGTTCTCCCACCAAGGGAAAATCGCAGGAGCAAAACCCCTAAGGCGGGAAAGCACAGAGCCCGAGGGAGAAGCACCGAGTATGCCAGGAAGACAGGAGTTACATTTAGGGACACGTGGCAGGGCTGACACTGAAGGATCTGATGAAAACTCCGGCTTCACCCCGGTCCTTGGGAGCCACGGAGCTGTGCTCTAGGATGCAGGGGGTATGGCAGGGCGGGGTGGTTCACATGCTGGAGGGAGAAAGCCCAGAAACTATCGTAGCAGTCGGGGCGAGAAGCGAAGGGAGCCTCGGCAGTGGATTTAAGATAAAAAGAGTTCACAAAGGGAGTTTTTTTAATATTTCTGAAACAGAAATGAAGAGATTATTGCCAAGTGGTTATGTTCTCTCCCTCTAGATACCTCTGAATATTAACCTTTTCTTTCTACTGCAGTCTGTGCTATTCTGTCGGCTTACTTCCGCATGCCTTAGGTAACTTTGTTTCCTCCAATATGGTATGTTTGCAACCTGTCAAATGGGTTACAGTTTGGTGCAAAAAGGCCACACATATTGCCCCGTAAGATAAGCTCCTTCTCTACTGATTCAGTCGAGGCCACAGAAGGGAGGTGGCCCAGAGTGGGAGCAGGTGCAGCAAGTTCCAGCACAGCTCCCCTTGACCCCCAGAATCCCTATCAGAGTGGCAGGGGCTGGTGACACTGTCCATGGAAGGTGAGACCTTGCTGCACCCAAAACGTTCGTTTCTCTTTGTACCATAGTCCTTACCTACTGAACACTCTCAAGTCTGTGCACAAGTGATTGCTTTTCTTGATAGGAAACATTCACAACAAACAGGACCTCCCTCGATCTTGAGCCAAATCCAGAGTCACGAGGCCCCAGACTCATCCAGTGAAGCACCCAAGGGCAGGACCTAAGAGTCCACGAACAGTGCCCCCGCCACGCCACAGCCTCGCTGCGGTGCAGTGAGCGTTCGAGTCTATGATTTCCACCACATATGGAGTTGTGCCATCACCACAATTAAGTTTTCAGGTCATTTCCATCACCCCAAAAGGTCCCTGGGGCTCACGTGCAGTCACTCCTCATTCCTACCCCCAACCACAGGCAGAACTGCTAACCTACTTTTTACAGCAGAGATTTGCCTCTTCTAGACATCCACATGAACGGAGTCGTGATGTGTGGTCCTTCGTACCTGACCGCTTTGCTTGGCATAGCATCTTCGAGGGTCATCCACGCTGTAGCGTGTACTAGTACTTCTCTCTTCTTTACTGTCTACAATCACTCCATTATATGAATAGGCCACATTTTGCTTTTCCATTCACTAGTTAATGAACACCTGGGTTGTTTCCACATCTTGTGCCCCCTTGATGTTAACATGGAGTTTGATCCAAGGACCATGATCACTAATCCAATTCCACACGGAGCCACATGGGATGAAATCAAAGCAAAGGACAACCGGTGGGTGTTCCAGCTTCCTTCCACACCCAGATGATGGGAGAGAGGTGTACTTTAGCTAAAGCTGCAGCTCTCTGGTCACCTTATCTTCTCAGTACGGTCACAGCTTTAGAATCTGACCACTTTCTTTTACATGGCCCTGGTTTCTTCAAATTTATCTGAAATTGCCCTTCTTAATTTTTTATTATCTTTTCACACTAAAATGTAAGCTTAGGAGAACAGAACTTACTAACAGTCCCTGAAAGGGAAAATGTTCATTCTCTACTCCAAAGGACATGTACCAGTTAAGACTGGGATGCAAATTGATACTTGACCCTTCAACCAGTGAGCTCACGGGCACCTAACACCATGCCAGCTAGAAGACCAGAAGAGTTAAGAAAGTAATAAGACATGGCATCTGCCCACAAGAAACATAATCCATTGCCCTAAAATTTTTACAACCACAAAAGCATAATGTTTTGCATACTCTCAGCCA